>BPLR01004158.1:0-60278 GCA_021605095.1 Caerostris extrusa | reverse complement strand
GTTACGTATTGCTTTTTTCATCAGTCTGGAAAGCCTACCGAGACGATAATTCTCGGTAAAAATTTCAAAAGAGGAGTCTTTTACGAAAAAGGCACGATGACACATGCTTTAATTCCGGCTAATCCTCATTCGAGTTTGGCTCTCTGTAGTACCTCATGGAGCCAAAACAGAAACAGCGTTTCTTTTCAGTTCTGTTTGAGTGAAAATTGCAGAACGAAAAATGTGCGAAATAAAAATAAGAAACACACTCATTACTCAAAGCACTCCCTATGATTAAAAAACAGCAGCCGAGTACGATCCTATCATGAAAACTCGAAAAATATTATTGATCCAGCTATAAGGTCTACATCGAAAAAGGGAGAAAGCAAGAAAAATACAGGGGGTCTCCAGAAAAAGCAATAAAGCAGAAACTGGTCTTTTATCAGGGTTGGTGTTAAATTTATGTAACGAAGCCAGGAGAATCTTCTCCTGGACTATCGATGAGAGTTGATAACTGTTTAAATTTAAGGGTTTGTTACGATACTGGTTTTGCAGAAATGGAAGCTCAGCGTACTATACACTTTAATTAACCAAATAATTTCATTAGCTGATGATGAAACTTCCGGTAATCAATGTGTACGTTCAATATATATGTATAGAGGCTTGTTTTGGTGCTTTTGCGAACTCCTTTCTAAAAAAATTGTATTGTCCGATTTTCCGATAACAATACAAAGTTTTGTGCTTTCATTTTTTCATGGCGTGTTATATCAATATTTATCGCGTATCGCTCTCTTTCCTACACAAACCTATATATATGCCATGTTCTATATCTCAGCAAAGATACGGAAATGGAACGACGATTCTCAAAGAAAAGCGTGTTTAATATTTTTAATAAAATAATGTCACTGAACAAGTATTTGTTTTTCGTTGTGTATATCATTTTATATTTTGTATTATATATTTTATTTTTTAGTCATGTTTGATGTTTAATTGCTTTGTAGCCCGGCTTGCAAGCACACGCCAGGATAATATTGGTCAGTTGAAAGCTTCCACAAACAGTATTCGCATGTGTCACAACGAAACTATACTTTTTTCAAATGGTTGCACCTTCGGAATAGGATTGGATATAAACTGAGACAATTCGTTGAATATGGAAAAGTTATTTAGTATAGAAAGTTTTATTTGAATGTTAAATTTAAGTTCTTTAAAGTTTTAAGTATCATAAATATATATACTATAAATAATAACAACTGTCCATTCACAGGACAGCCAAGAATTAAAAAATGTTCCTTGATGCTTATGGCAAATCACAGGATAGTTAAATCATGTATAATCGCCACGCTGGAGGTTACGCTGATTTATCGCTTTACTATTAATTTTTAAAACAGCAAGTAAAATTATATCGTAATCCCACCGGTAATTAATTAAGCTTCTGATGTTAAGCATTGGTTAAAATTACTTACTGATAGGTGAAATTGTATAGCAATTCGTAAGGAAATAGAAACATAGTTTCTGCTTTTATTGAGATTATGAAAATTGCACGTGAACTTTTTGCCGAATATATTGTATCTTAAAACTTTAGTTCACTACTTGTTACTGAAAAACATATGGCTGATACATATCATCTTTTTGACACTACAAAGTTCTAGTAGTTTTCGCAGTAATGTTTTTTTCCAGTTTTATTAAAAATATTTTGTCAAAAACTTTTGAACATTGAAGTCCTTTAAGACTCTCTTTGATTTCCTGAAATAAAAAATATTTCATCATCTGGAAAGTCACCAAACGATAATTCTAGCAAAGATATAAAAAAGAATTTTTTACAAAAACTCAATCACATGCAATTCAAAAACATCCCCATTCCAGTTTTCTGCCTCTGTAGTATGCATCATCGGCAAACAAAACACAATTTTTTTTCTGTTCAGTTTAGTGAAATTGCAGACGAAACATGTGCAAATTAAATAAAGGAAATTAAAAACACCTCATTACTTCAGGGCACTCCCTATGATTAAAAAAACAGCAACAGCCTGGTACGATTCCATCATGAAAACTCCTAAAATAATGATCCTCCAAAAGTTTTTTTTTTTTTTCTACATCGAAAACAGGGAAAAGCAGAAAAAAGCAGAAAAACACAAATATAGTGGGAGTCTCCAAAAAAGCAATAAAGCAGGAGATGGTCTTTTATCAGGGGTGGTGTTAAATTTTTATACGAAGCCGAGAATTCTCTCTTGAATTATCATTAGAGTTGTAACCGCTTAAATTAAGGGTTTGTTAAGATAATTGGTTACAGAAATGTGAGTCGCCTGCCAAGCACTTTAATTAACCAAATAAAATTTCTTTAGCTGTATTAAACTTCCAATAATCAATGTGTACGTTCAATAAATTTTTTTATGTAGACTTATTTTGGTTTTACGAACTTTTTAAAAAAATTATTGGTTTTTTTATGACTTTCCAATAACAATAAACGTTTTTATTTTTCATTCTTTCGTGACGCGTTAATTAATCTCTATGTCTGTCTTTCTTACGCACAAACAAAAGCACACACGTACATACTACTGCGCCCAAAAAGGAAGACCAATTTTTATTTTTTTCAAAAACTCTTTATTTATTCTTCCAAATTTATTTCATCGTTTTCGAAGTAATCCCCCCTCCCGACACAATGCACTTATGCCAACGTTTTTCCAAACCTCAATGCATGCTAAAAATCATCGGCCGGGATGGCCTTCAAAGCGCGCGCCGATTCACGCGTTGAATCTCTTCAATCGACTCAAAACGGTCATGCGGGCTTGCTTCTTTCGGTCTTACTCACTTTGTCACGCTGAAGTTATGGTAATTTATTGTTTTACTTAATTAAAAATGAACTAATTAAAATTATTTCGTAATTCCTGCTCTAAATCAATGGTTGTAACGTAAATAATAACGTGGTTAAAATTTCATAATGATCGGTGAAATAATACAGCAGTCCATACGGAACGTAGGAACATAGTTTCACTTTTTTATTTATTGAGATTTATAGAAATAACATGTCAACTTTTATTTTCTGAATATATATCTTTTAAACTTTAGTTGGATCACTTGTTACTAAAAAACATATACTTATACATTTTAATTTTTGGACACTATTAAAAGTGCTAGTAACGTTCGCAATATTTTTTTCCAGTTTTATACAGAATATTTTGTCAAATTACCACAGTAAAATAATTTTTTTTTTTCCATATTTAATTTAATTTTTTTCGTATTTTTACTTATTTATAAAAATTACGTTTATTAAATTTTTTAAATTATTAAAAATTTAGTCATTAGAAAAACTATTTTGAATTCTTTTCGCAATTCCAGTGGTCAATCAATGCTCGTGACGTAAATAATAAATAGTTAAAAATTTCGTAATAGTCTGGAGGAACAATAGCAAATTTGCTAGAAACGGAAACTACGGCGATAGATTATGAAAAATAACATCAACTTTTTTTTGCGCTGCAATGATAATATGGTATCTTTTAAAACCCTTAGCTTGACCTATTTTTCAGAGTTACTAAAAATTATATGGCTTACATGCTGTATTTCCTGTCCCTCGATTGATTTGGCCGAAAGTGCTGGGTGAGTTCCTTTCTGCAATGGTGAATTTTTTTTTTTTCTGTTCATGTGGACAGATTTTTGTTTCAAAAACTTTTCTTCTTTGTTCAGATAAGTCGTGACTTCCCCTTGAGCTTCCCTGGAAATTGAAAAAAAAAATATTTCTCATCAGTCTGGAAACCAATTAAATGATAGACTCCTTGTAAAAAAAAAAAAGTTTGAAAAGAATTACAAAAAACACAAAAGAATCACATTTTAATTAAAAAAAAACATCTCATTTGAGTTATGATTCTATGGGATAGTAAGCATCATATAGGAAAACAAAACACATTTTTTTCTTCTAAATCTGTAGCGTTCCAGAAAACAGGCTTGAAGTGAAATGCGTAATTTTGAAAATCAAAAAAAAACGAAAAATGTGAAATGAAAAAGCATTCATTACCAGAAACTCCCTATGATTAAAAAGAGCAGCCGAGTACGATTCTATCACGAAAACCCCTGAAAAAAATATCGATAAAGGTTTTTTTTTTCTACATAGAAAGGGAGAAAAGCAGAAAAAGCAGAAAAGCAGAAAAAAATAGAGCGGTGTCCAGAAAAGCAATAAAGCAGAAGTCGGTCTTTTATCAGGGGTGGTGTTAAATTTTATACGAAGCCGAGAATTCTCCTGAACTATCATTAGAGTTGTAACTGCTTAAATTAAGAGCTTTCAAGATAATTGGTTACGAAATGAGTCGCGTACTATACACCCTTAATTAACCAAATAAAAATTTCATTAGCTGTATTAAACTTCCGGTAATCAATGCAAGTTAAATAATTTTTTTATATATATAGACTTGTTTCTTGATGTTTACGTGAATCTTTCTAAAAATTGTATTTTTTTCACGATTTTCCGATAACAATAAAAGTTTTTATTTTTCATTTTTCGACGTTTTAATTAATCTCGTGTCTCTCTATTTCACTTGTATATATATATTTATTTATTTATTTATCTGGATGCCTTATGGCTGAGTGGTTTTGGTTTGAGCGCCGACGATGTCATGGGTATTTGTAGTGGTTCGAATCAACTTAAATCTGTAGATCCCTATCCAATATGACTGGGGCTGATGGCCGAGTGGCTAGCGCTCTGGCGCAGGCAGAAATGTTTTGAGTTCGAATCGCGGTTGTGCCATGGACGTTTGTAGTGGTTCGAATCCGCTTTAAACCGTAAGTCCTGAGTCTCATATGACCGTAGTGTCAAAGAGCCCAATCAGACTTCTTCAATGAAGCCATCTTTCCTAAACTGTGAATGGGGGAAACTTTGTTCTAAGCACAAAGTGCTGTTGTGTGGTGTAATAGTATTAGTATTCATTTATTTATTTTCTATATCTTTCTCAGAAAGTTTCTTAATATTTAATCCAATCACAATGTGCAGCATTATTTGTTGTTGTGTTATATATTTATATTTTGTATTATATATTTTATTGTTTAATATGTTTTATATTTAATTGCTGTACCTGCTAAAAAGTACAGGAATTGCTAATTAGCTCTACAAATGTATCTGCTGAAACTATACTTCCTTTTCAAATGTTTGCACTAAAGTATCAGATTGGATATAATCGGAGATAATTAGTAAAAGTGGAAAACATATTTAGTATGGAAACTTTTATTTAAATTTTGTTAAATTTAAGTTCTTTAAATTTTTGAATATCATATATGTATATACTATAAATAACAACCTGGATAAGGGACAGCTAAGAATTAAAGAAGGTTCCTTGCTTTTGGCAAATCACAGAAAGTTAACAATGTATAATCGTCACGTTGGAGGTTATGCAGATTATGGGCTTTATTTAATTAAAAACTAAGAAAATTCTTTTGAATTCCACAACTAAATCAATGCCTGTGACGTAAACAACAACGCGGTTAAAATTTCTTACTGATAGGTGGAATAGTATAGCAATCAAAAGGGACAGATAAATATTGTTTCGCTTCTTTATTTATACAGATTCATAAAAATAACTTCTTTTGGGTCGTCTATATTGTATCTCTTCAAACCCTTTTAGTCTACTACTTCTTACAAATAACGCATGCTTACAAGTTTCATTCCTTTGAGACTATTAAACTACTAGTAGCTTTCAATAATTTTTTTTTTTTTTTTTCCACTTTTATACAGAATATTTTGTCAAAAACTTTTCTGAACATTAAGCCGTGACTTTGATTTCCTGAAATAAAAAATTTCTTTCATCAACTGAAAAAGCCTAACAAACGATAAATTTTGGTAAAGGACAAAAAAAGACCTTTTACGAAAAATCAATCACAGCAATTTAAAAACATCCTCATTCGAGTTTGCCTTTCTGTACGTCATCGGCAACCAAAACACAATTTTTTTTCAGTTAAGTTTAGTGAAATTGCAGACGAAAAAAATGTGCAAATGAAAATAAAATAATATAAAAAAGAACCACTCATTATCAGGCACTCACTATGATTAAAAAACAGCAACAGCATGGTACGATTCCATCATGAAAACTCCCTGAAAAATAATGATCCTTAAAAGATTTTTTTTTTTTTTCTACAAAGCAGAAAAGCAGAAAAATAGAGCGGGGTTCCAGAAAAGCAATAAAGCAGACAGCTGGTCTTTTATCAGGGGTGGTGCTAAATTTTATGCGAAGTCAGAGAATTTCCTGAATTATCATTAAGGTTGTAACTGCTTAAATTAAGGGTATGTTAAGATAATTGGTTACAGAAATGTGAAAGTCGCCTGCCAAGCAACTTTAATTAACTAAATAAAATTTCATTAGCTGTACGCTTAAACTTCCAATGTGCAAAGTCCAATAACTATAAATTTTTAACAAGAAACCGTCTTTTTATCGAATTAGTTTGTACGCTGATGCTTGGAAAATGTGAATCGGCAATTTGTTCTTCATTTCCATGTGCATTGATATGCTCTGAATTATCACATAAAAAGCCCATAACATACAACAGTATAATAAAATATATTTTTGAATGATTAATTCATTAGTATAATCAAAATTATATAAAATACGGAAAATATTCTTCATTAAATAATGAGTTCTAATTTCGATAATTTTAAATTTTTTCACATCTTTCGTAATGTAGATTTAAAAATTATTTTACCTTCATTAGCATTGAATGAATAATGTAATTTTTTTTTTTAATTTATATACATTTATAAAGAACGAGGTTTCTCAGTTCTTTTCAAATTGTAACACTATTTATCAATAGTTCCTTTTTGAGTTCTATTTTTCGGGAGAAATACAATTCATCAGGATTAAATTTAGCTTTGACAAGATGTGTTGAAATTATCGAAAAATACAGGGTGATTATAATTAACGTCTCACTTTCAAAATGCTCTAAAGAAAAAGGATCCATTTGTCGAAATAAGTTGATATTTGAACTGAAGATACTTGACGAAGGGGGACACTAGTCTATTAATAGATGGCGCTGTAAGCGTCATAAAGAAAGTGAATTCTGCTGCAAGTGATATTTTGAATCGAAATGACAACGTATTTGTCATGAGTTGCACATTAAACATGTATTGTTGATGTACAGGATTGTTTCGGTTTTTGACTGAAAAAATGACTTCCAAATCCTTCAACAGTTGTGACACTGTTAGTGGAAAGCCCATCCACCACGGCAAGGTCATACCACATTGGATGGGAAATATCAGTGGAACTTTTTTTTTTGATGTCATACCGTGTCCCCTTCTGCAAATCTCTACAGTACAAATTCATTGTAATGAGAGATTCTTTTTTTACAGCATTTTGAATGTAGGACTTTATTCATAATCACCCTGTACATAGCGGGAATTGGGATATTATAAGTTGTTAAAAAAATTCCAATGGATACAAGGAACAAGTCTACAATAATAATGTGAAAGTGTAATTACAAATTAGCAAATGCCCAGTTAAATTAATAGAAGAATTATAAAATAGATTAAAAATAGAATAAATAGAATAAAAAATTGGAACATTTATTAATTAATTAATATTAATATATTTATTAATTAATCATTTATTAAAAAGTTGCTATATGATTAAACTACTTTCAAATTGAGCACCTGATGGCCGAGTGGCTTGCTCTCGGTACCAGATGTTTCTGGTTCGAGTCCCGGGGATGCATGGATGTTTGTAGTGGTTCGGAATCCACTTTCAACCGTAGGTCTTGGTCTAATAGGATCGTAGATCGTCAAGTATCTTCAATTCAAATTTGAACTCATTGTGACGAGTGGTTATTTCTTTACAGCAATTTGAAAGTGGGACTATAATTATAATCACCTTGTACTTTTCCTCTAGATACCATTACATTAACCTAAAATAAATAAAACCTTATAACTTCGAAGAATTCGGTTTTTTTAATGTGAAAATGAATAATAAACAATTAGTGGAACACATCAAATGCATTTAAGAATGATTTAATACTTGAGAAAATAAATTTCAACAAGCTAGTGAAAAACAAATTTTGTATTTCTTGTGAAACACTTAAAAAAGAAGTAGATTTGTAAGAAAGTGTCAAAATTAAAAAAAAAAATTAAATCTGCAATGATTATCTTTGAATAATTAGCAATTTTTTTAAATCGAATTCGAGATCAAATGCCTGTCATTGTACTAGAAAAATCTAAGCTGTAATCAATATCTTTATCGATAAATTTGTCAACAAAATTACATCGTATACTATGGCAAATATGGCGATTTTTTTTTTTACCTATTTAAATTTTTATGTAATTGCATTTCCACTAACGCTGCAAATATTTTATCGTGTGAAATTTAGAATTAAAATTAAATTAATTTATCGTGTAAATTTAGAAATTTCTTAATTACAAAATTTTCTTTCATTTTAGAAAATGTTTTTATAGAAATATAAATTTTAATCATCACATTTTCCGATATTGTTTTTTTTTCTAACGCAACTGGCAAACACTTAGACAGTTGTCTTTGATGCCTTAAGCTAAGCGCTGCAACGACGTTACTTAGCATTACCCAGGAGGTGAGTGTAGCTTAAAGATAAGCTGCGGACGCGGAGTAACACTACCCCCGCAACGCCCTACAATCATGCTAGACTGTAGCCTACAGTTTAAAGTGGATTCCAAAGCACTACAAACATCCACGGCACCACCGGCACTCAAACCCGAAACCTGTGGTACCGAGCGACAGCCACTCGGCCATTCAGGCCCCCGCTTTTCAATTTTGTTTAAGCTTGAATTTATTTTCCCAAAACCTTGGCATCTCATACCTCTGCAATAACCTGTTCAAACATGTTATATATAAAAAAAAAAAATGGCATAAAACTAATTTATAACAACGGTTTGTGTTCATAATTAACACTTAATTGTAGCTCTTGTTTACATCTAATTAGAGAATATTATTTTTAAATATGTCGGCAAAATGTAGAACTATGAATAGCTTTTTCTTTTTTTCAAATTAACTTCTTTTAACAAGAAGACGTCTAATTACTATGTCTACGGTTCCTTGGAAATAACGGATCTACAGGTTTTTTTTTTTTTTTTTTAAATAATCTTTCTCTATTCTGCTGGAATTGAATAGTATTTATCAAATATAACAATTATTTTGTAATAGTATTTATCATTGGGTTTTGGTGAAGCTCCGTGGCTGCGCAGCAGCTGTTAGCTTCTATCTTGGATTGTCCATTGGAAAGATGAAAGGAATATATATCATTACTTGATTTTTTTAGTGTTTATACCATAAAAACTTATTTATCCACCAGTTTTTGATCGATTTCAAAAAACATATATATAATAATTAATATATAATAATGTAATAACAAACATAATAGCATAACATACATATAATAAAGCAATAACATACATAGTGCCATAACGTATATTATAACAATGATTATTTTATCAATTTTTTTCTAATAATCGAACAGTCACTGCAATAATACTTCCTATACAGAACAAACGAAAAAATTTACAACAATTTATTATTCCGTTATGCAACAAATATTACTTGACACAGTTTTTCCAGAAATTTTCATTCTATTTATTTTATATACTAATAAATATTCATTTTATTTTAAATTACAATAATTTCAAAACTTTATAATTGCTACAATAACCATCAACTAGTATAATCAAAATTATATTAACACAAAAAAATATTTTTATCAACTTACCCAATATAATTTAAATATTTTAAATTTTTTTAGTACCTTATATAAAGTAATCGTCAAAAAATCATACCTTTATTAAAATTCCAGATTCAACGTTTTGGTTCTCAATTTTTCTTTACTTTTGAATAGAAATAATAGTTACCATTGCTTCCCTCTTTGAAATAAATTTTTTTTTAATTCCTAAACTACAAATAGTGTTTTCCAAAAAAATTGGCATCAATTTGGCGAAAAATCTCTATATTTTTAAGTTTTATCAATATTCCAAATGGAAATGGTTTTTTTGTTGTTGTACTTTTGTGTATTTTATCATCTATTTAAAATAGAAAGCAAAATATTATTTTGGAAGCCAATAAAAAACGTATCTTTAAAGGAAAGATGAAAAGTTTTTCCATTAAAACGCCTTCATTGCATTAAATATTAGTAGAATAAACAATCGTATTACAAAACAATTTTTTAGAACACAATTAATCCATACGTTGCCACGCAATGGAATCTCAATTCTTTCGGAAATATTTACCAAGAGATTGTTAAATAAAATGAAAATTAAATTTATTAAATAGATAATAAAAAGAAAAATTAAAAATAAATAAATAAAAGTATAATTCGTTTGAAGACAATTTGTTAAGAAATTTGTAGTATTTTTCTAAAATTACTTCAATCATTTGGCAAAAATTAAAATTTACTTCAAGAATATGTTTTGACCTCGAGTTTCAGTATAATAAAATTTTATCGTCTGAGTGAAATCTTGTGAAAGCAAACGTAATCTCTCCGTTTCGTCGACAAGACGCATTTCAAATAATATAAAAAAAATTTTTAAAGTGAAAATGAAAGTATAATGAAATGAAGTAAATGAAAGTATTTGCACCAGTGTGTATGACAAGTATGTTGAAGCGCCATTTAGAAGCAAATCATCTCTACATTCCTAACAAGTAATATAAAAAGAAATTTTTTAAAGTCAATTCCTACTTTTTTTTTCATTGTATTGCAGAAAGTCCTTTATAAATAATTTTCATTCATTTTTTTAAAGTTTATCTGGCGCTATCTATTGGTAGATATATGCAACTT
The DNA here is from genome assembly GCA_021605095.1 of Caerostris extrusa. Classification (NCBI taxonomy): domain Eukaryota; kingdom Metazoa; phylum Arthropoda; class Arachnida; order Araneae; family Araneidae; genus Caerostris; species Caerostris extrusa. Next base: position 49,544 of record BPLR01004158.1, on the reverse strand, counting down.
AAATCTAAAAAATTAAATTAACTAATTAAATTTAATTACTGAATTAATATTTGAAAAAACTGTATTAACATCCAGTGTCATTCACTACAAGTTAAAAAAAAAAATGTATTTGGACTTTGGTGAAGTCAAATTGAATTAATAATTTAGTCTACAGTTCTCTCGCTTATATAACATTCTGCTATATTTTGATTAGTGTGTGCAGGAAGGGCAATCAGATTGTAACTGGGTGGGGTTGAGTTGAGATACTTGAGGCACAAGTTGTAGAACTCACTGCTTTAATTACACATGCATAAGCACCACATATATATAATTAGAGACATGCAATATTTAAAACATTTAAAGAATATAATTATCGTTTCTTGGAGGGATTCCATTTTTAAGCCAAAAATGCGAAACATCGGCTACGCACAGGGTGCGCGAAATATACTTCCCCTGGGTGTGAGTCTGTATGCCAACGGACCATTTCTCCTGAACACCCCAGGGGCACTTCTGCCAGTGCATAGTAACAGGAATAGTTACAAAATATTGATAGTCAATTTCCAATATGTAAATCTATTGATAGTGAAATTAAATTCTTCCTTTTTTTTATGAAAATTAGTAATTTGGGAAGAGTTATGAATTTTAATATTGATAACAAGAAAATCAGCTTGAAATTACTTGTATTAATTTTTTTTTTTTTTTTTAAGGGGCCTGAATTGGCTAGCGCTCTGGCGCTCGGTAAAATAAGTTTGTAGTGGTTCGGAATCCACTTTAAACTGTATCCCGGTAATAGGATCGTAGAGCGTTGCGGGGGCATTGTTACTCTGCGTCCGTGGCTTATCTTCATGACACGCTCCCCCTGGGTAATGAGTACGTCTGTGCACCGCTTACCTTAAGGCATCCAAGACCAAGCTGTCTAAGTGTTTGCCAGCTGCATTGGAAAGAAAAAAAAAAATTTTTTTTTTAAATAAGCTCTATTAAATAAATATCATGACATATTTTATGAAAATGTGGATGGTTGGCAACAATTAGATCACCCACATATTTAAAAACGAATTTGCAAATTAGTAATTGGATTGAGGTAGTTGTCTCTATGTTGGGAATTCTCTCTGTGAACATATTTATACTGCTAATTAAGAATTAATCCGTAACTCTATTTTTGTCAGCAATATTCTTAAATTCGTAGTACTTTCTTATTAAAACTGGTAGGTGGACTTGACTGACAATCTGGTATGGCATGCATTTTAAATAATTACCTGAGATCAAGGCCGGATTTAGATGAAAAGAGGCCCTAGGCTATTCCAATTATGAGGCCCTTTCACCTCCCATTTTTAAGTTTGTAAATGACATGAGAGATACTAACATACATCATTACTGTGATCTATATCAATATATATGTCAATATATCAATATTATCACAAAATTTTTTTAAATAATAAACACTTCACTAAATTATTGAACCTACTGAACTCAAAAAACGAGAATCAAATGATCGTGTAAGCAAACTTCTCTTCTCCATATATTATTATCTCTATTTTAATTGTTTGTTTTTAATGCAATGGGCATAAAGCTAAAGTAACTTCCCTTTCATATGCAAAGAAGGAGCTGACGGTTACCTAGCAACCAAGGAGCTCTGTCTACCTGCAAATCGTCGTCGTCATCGTATAGGCAATCCTAAAATAAGAAACTTTTCTGATAACATTAACACGTATTTCATATTATCGAAGTAACACGAATATAAACGAACGTCGGGACATCAATAGGTCTTTCGTTTGTCTGTTCCAATCTACACCAATCTGCACTTTAATTATGCAAGAACAAACCAGAACTCAGTAGCATAAGGCGCGTCAATATTTGCCATAGCAATCGGTGAACGTATGAACTGTACTTTGGTGCTATCTAGTATATACAAACGAACAGACCCAATGAGCCGAACGCGTTGATCTTAACCAATACATTTTTGTGTTTGTTTATTAGTCATATGTGCAGAATTTCTCCTTATTTTCGATTCAGTGTTTTAGTGTAATTCTAATTTTGCTAACAATTTGAATGTAGGCCCCTCTTGATCTTGAGGCCTTAGGCTGAAGCCTAGTTAGCCTATAGGAAAATCCAGCCCTGCCTGAAATATAAATTTACACTGTGTTGCACAACAAAATGAAGCCCATAAAAATGTTTTTCTTAATCCCGTCATATTCTGTTTCTTCTTTAAACTTTCACCGTCTACTTATTTTTATTGCTCTCCCTATTATTATCCCCCATCGTCTTCGCCATACTAAATTTCCTCTATCCTGTGTCTAAATTTTTTAATCGAATAACTTCTATGTAATATTAAGTAGTTAAATTGTGACTTAAATGGCATTTTAATATTTTAAGACATAATTGCCTATTTAGAAATGGAAATCTGTTATTATTATTTTTCACACAGCAATATTATTTACATTTGTTTTGCCATTTTTAACTTTGAATAAGTGGGAATAAAATATTAAATAAAATTTCGAATTTATAAAAATAAATTTTATAAATATACCTATTTATCATTACAATTTGTTAATATGTCCATAAACATCATTGTTTTAATTCATTAGATTTATTTTGCTCTGTGATATATTTAAACAACTTGTTTCTATCTTATAATTTTTTGTTCATTTGTAAAAATATTTAAATCCATTGATTTGCCGTGTTCAAAATAATTTAAGATTTAATTTGTTAAAATAATTATTTTGTTAAGTGAAAATAAACTTTTTCATATTTATAGTGTATAAAATACACATGTTCTTGTTTTTTAGTAAATCTGACATTTTCTATTGCATTCGTTTTCGACATATTTGTAAATTTTTGTGTACTACTGTGCCCAAAAAGTAAGACCAATTTTTTTTTTTTTCAAAAACTATTTTTTTTTTTAAATTTATTTCATCGCCTTCACAGTAATCCCCCTCCGGACACAATGCACTCATGCCAACGTTTTTCCAATCCTCAATGCATGCTAAAAGTCACCGGCAGGGATTTCCTTCACAGCGCGCACCGATTCACGTTGAATCTCTTCAATCGACTCAAAATGGTGTCCCCGGAGTGGTCTTTTGAGTTTAGGGAATAGCCAGAAGTCGCACAATGCTAAATCAGGTGAATACGGTGGTTGTGGAACGATATGTGTTTCATTTTTGGCGAAAAAGTCAAGAAGAATCAATGCAGTGTGAGCTGGCGCAATATCGTGACGCAAAACAAAGAATTGTCTTTCCATTAAATGAGGTTTTTTTTTTTTGCGAATAGCTTCATGCAAACGACGCATAATACTCAATTAATATTCCTTGTTGACAGTTTGTGCCGGCGGAAGCAATTCATAATGCACCACACCACGGTAATCGAAGAAAACAGTCAACAGGACCTTGATTTTTGAGCAGCTTTGGCGTGTTCTTTTCGGTCTAGCTTCACCATTGTCACGATATTCGCTCGATTGATCGGTTGTTTCCAGGTCATAATCATAAATCCAAGCCTCATATCCAGTTATGATGCATTTCAACTTGTCCAAATAGTCAGAAAGCATTGTTTCATACACTTCAACGCGACGATGTTTTTCCAAAATTCAGTGGTTTCGGTACAAATCGAGATTTGACGCCCAAAACATCTTTTAAAATGGAATTGACCGATTCTTTTAAAATTCCACCATTAGCAGCAAGGCCTCAGATTGTAAATCCATGGTTTGAAAACACCAAATATTTAATTCTTTGGACGTGAGCTTCGTAGGTTGAGGTTGATGGTCGACCAGAGCGCTCTTCGTCTTCAACGCGTTCTCTGCCTTCTTTGAACTGTTTTTACCACTTGTAAACATTTATTTCCGATACAGGAATGCTCACTGAATGCCTTCTGCAACATTCTATACGTTTCCGCAAACAAAATTGAATGCAAGTTCTTTGCTCAATGAATTCAGACATTTCAAAAATCGCTGGATTCAGTTTTAGCGTCTCACAAAGCCAAAGGTAACTTAAACACTAATGAATATTTTGAAGTCAAATTTCACATAGATGTCAAAGACAGTGCCAGAAACCTAAAAAAAGAAAACAAAATTGATGTTCCATAAGCCTCCGGAATTTAAAATTTAAAATTGGTCTTACTGTTTGGACACAGTAATATGACTTACTGAAGTATTACTTTCTATTTTTGTGAATTTTCTTCACTGAGATAAATAAACTTGAGGGTGATAATGAAGATAAATATGGTCATGGTGAACAAATTCCGCTTTACTTACATTTTTATACATCTGCTTATCAATGATTATTCGAAATTATTTACATTTATTTAATCATTGAGTTTTCAATTCCTTCTATTAGCTCACATTCTTCCTATATATCTTGTTTAAATTTTCAATCGTTCATAAAATACTTTTTAATTCCTTCCACTCAGGTTCAAATACATTTTTTTGAACTTGTAGTGGATGACACTGGATGTTAATACAGTTTTTTCAAATATTAATTCAGTAACTAAATTTAATGAATTAATTTGAGTTTTTTTTTAAATTTAAGTTGCATGCATCTACCAACAGATGGGGCCAGATATACTTAAAAAAAATGAATGAAAACTAATTATAAAGGACTTTCTGCAATAGAGTGAAAAAAAAAGTAGAAATTGACTTTAAAATTTTTTTTTTTATATTACTTGTTTTAAGTCTGAATTTATGATTGAACATCTGCGTCTTCGCTGTAACTGTTCTTTCTACGCATTAAGCCAATAGTGTCTAAATTGAGGTAAGCTCATTCTTTACGCCAAAAATGCAAAAAATACTAATTATACTCAGAAAGTTACAATAATTAGTTTATAATTTGCAAATATACATCAATACAAGAATGGTCTCAAAATTATCTCCACAGTATATGCACTTTAATTTTTTTTTTTCTTAATTTATGAAGTATAAACAAGTAATATATAAAAATCAAAAGTCAATTCCTAATTTTTTTTAACTGTATTGCAGAAAGTCCTTTATAAATAATTTCCATTCATTTTTAAAGTTTATCTGGCGCCATCTATTGGTAGATATATGCAACTTAAATCTAAAAAGAACTAAAATTAATTAATTAAATTTAATGAATGAATTAATATTTGATAAACCTATATTAACATCAAGTGTCATCCACTACAAGTTCAAAGAAAATGTATTTGAACTTGAATGGATAAATAAGAAGTATTTTATGAACGATTGAAAATTTGAACAAGATATATATAGGGAGAGTGTGAGCTAATAGAAGGAATTGAAAAATAGATAATATCTAAATTATTAAAATACTGCTAGTTTGCTAAAAATTTCAATAATGCACAGGACAGGCATATGTGGATTTGAAAATTATCCTGATAAGTATTTCTCTCCTTCTTTCCTTGTCTTTAGTGTAATTTATGGTATCCTGAATAAGGTTGAATATGCTGTACTATTTGCAGGACCTGCAGTAATAAATTACTAAATTTGCAAAAAAATGGGTGAAAAATATTAAAAGTATCATAGCATTTGATTTACATTATATGATTAATTTAAATATGAAAAGTACAGACAGAAAACTAAGAACTCTTTGCTTAAAACTTCAATAATGCATATTTTAATTTTAATCCTTGCATAATCAGCTTTATTAACATAATTGCTTGATCTTTTTTTTAATTCACTTCAGAATAACATTTTAAACTGAATATCAGAGATTATAATAAAATAATTATACAATTATGTTTGTCCTCTTACTTTATGAAAAGACGAAACATAATTTAAATTAAATTATATTTTGATAACTGTAATACAAAAACAAACCATTGACTAATGCCTGAAAATAAAAAGGAAATTTAATAATAAACAGGTTATTTTGAAATGAAAATGATTATAGAAGAGATTTGAAAGCTTTTAATTCAAAATACAATGGCAAATCTTGAGATTGATTTAGAAAGATAAAAATTTTCTTGATAATTATGTCATTGAACAAAGTAGTAAAAATTAGAGTCCCAAAATAATATCCTCTAAAAGTGATTGTTAGAATCTTTCGAATTATAATAATTCTTATAGCTGGTTGTCATAGAACCACTGAAATTATTAATCGATTCTCCAACAAAAATGAAGACGGGGTTCGAATGTAACACAATGAAAATAAACGTCTTTATGGGATATATATTTCTGCAAGTACAAAATATCTAATTGATAGGGCTGCTAATGTTTATGTGCTTAATCAAAACAATTGCTAATTTTAAGAAGAATGTTTAAAATTACGAAAAAAGATCCACCCTATAATTTAATCTTCTTTTTTATTTTATTGTGGTGCAATTTTTCCTTTAAAAATCAGTTTCGAAACCCAACACTGTTGGAACTGTAACCAGAATATCTTTTCATGTTGTAATTGTATTGATTAATGTTGTAATAACAATTTCTGCATTGATATTTCACAACATTTCTCTTATGGTACTATCTCTAATGTTTATGCACATCGTACTAGTTATTCAACGTTGTGTTCTAATCGGAAAAATTATCACTCTGCAGAAAATTTCTGAACAGCTAAGTAAGTTTGAAATTAACAAAGGTGTTAATTGGTTATGGATTAAAATTATCATTATATGTGTTATTGTTTCTCTAGTATTTCAAATTACATTCAGACTATGGATTAAACAAGAGTTTGGAAACGCATCAGTTTTTCTTTTTGGATACGAATTTGACAACGTACTTTATAGCAAAATAGGTTACACATTATTGGGAATACATAATTTTCTGTTCTACTCCTTGCCAATATACGTATTTGAATTTTTTTACATCGTTGTTTGCATTCCATATCGGTAATATTATCAAGCAAATCGCAGCAACACATAGAAAAAACAACGAGGCTAGTTTTGCAAGATTTCTGGATGATTATTCAATCATGAAATCAGTTGTGGAGCAAATTGATAAAGACATTGGATTTCTTGTGTTCTTAACCATAATTTCTACTTCTTGTTTGATGTGTTATTCAATAAACGTTATCATTGATCAAAAATTGTACGAAGGGACATTTCTGAGATTTAATTTGTATTGTATTTTTCTTGGTAATTTTATTTTAATCATTACAACAATTGCTTCGGCCGCATTGGTAGAAGAAGCATCGTTGGAAGTTGGTTCTCAAGCTCATAGACTGTCAGAAAGCACACGGAAATTTATATTCGTTCAACAAAGAATCATGATGTTATTTCAAAAAGGAATCACATTAACAGTATGGAAAATCGCTCCTATCAGAAGAAGTTTTGCTTTTGCTATAATTGGAATCATATTAACTTATACGTTTATGTTTCATAGTTTGAGTCAATGAATGGTAGTTTCCTTTTAAAATTATTCATAATCTTCATTGAAAAGGAATTTGAATTAACATTATGGACATTCGTTTCTTATAAAAGATGTTTTTAGCAATAATTTGTAAAATATGCAATGTACACAATAGAGAGCTATTCAATTATTTGCAACTTATAAACTCAGTGAAAATTCGCCTTTGATGACAATCACCAAATGAAATTCAGTGAAATTCAGTGAAATTCATTCTTTATTCCCCTACGATTCACTATATCGACGGGAAAAAATTGAATTTCCAGTAAAAAGATTATTTTTATCAAGAATTATTTTTAAATTAATCAGTATAATATTCATTTACATGCATTTTTATATTATTTAAAGTTATTAAAAGCTTTATAGTTTGCAACCTAGTGAACATTTGAATTCAGTGTTCTTTTTTTTTCCTTTCTTTCTAATGCAGCTTGCAAATAGACCGTGATCTTTTTATGCCATAAGGGCTGCACCGACGTTACTCACTTTGCACTACCCAGGGGGCGCGTGTAACTTGAAGATAAGTCACGGACGCTGAGTAACAATGCCCCCGCAACGCTCTACGATCCTATTATTACTGGGACCTACGGTTTCAAGTGGATTGCGAACCACTACAAACACCCATGGCAACGCTGGGATTTGAACACGGTATCTGTGGTAAACACACAATTAAAACTTTAACTGTAAAAATAGATATTTATTCCACAAATATTCATTATATTCAAGAGAAAAGGAATTACGATTGGAATCTTGCTTTAGCATCGAATTTTTCTTAACTAGGTCTAATCTGTACTACCTTCACTTGCACAATTGTTTCATGCTTTGACCCATGGAAAACTAGTTCGGCCCCAATCAAAGAAGGGAAATACTGCTAATATTGTTTTATTACGGGAATTTTACGTTATATTGTGGACTACTTAATAAATCGATGGATTTAAGTCTTTAAATATGCAATTTAATAGCGAAAAAAATATTTTTTTCTCTAACAATTTATTTTTTTAGTCTTAATTAAAAGATTAACTTTAAAAAGACTTACAAATCTACTTTTTTTTTTTCACTTTATTGCAGAAAGTCCTTTATAAATAATTTCCATTCATTTTTTTTAAGTTAATCTAGGGCCATCTATTGGGAGATATATGCAACTTAAATCTAAAAAAAACTAAAATTAATCAGTTAAATTTAATTACTGACTTAATATTTGATAAACCTGTATTAACATCCAGTGTCCTCCACTACAAGTTCAAAGAAAAGGTATTTGAACTTGAGTGGATGAATAAAAGGTATTTTATGAACGATTGAAAATTTGAACAAGATATATATAGGAGAAGGTGAGCTAATAGAAGGAATTGAAAAAAAGGTTGATTATTTCGCAAATTAAATTAATAAAAGGCGAAAATAAATAAATAAGATTAATCACTACGCAATTTTGTTAAAAGAAATTATAGATTAGTACATAAAAAAAAGAATATAAATTACAATTTATAATAATTAAAAAATAAAATAAAATTAGTCATAAAACAAAACAAAAAATGAACTAAATAAAAATTATAATAAATTAAAAAAAAATTAATTAAATTAGCCATTAAATAATTGGAAATATTGATGAAATGAGAGTAATTTTAGAATCATTTGAGAATCTTGTATTTTGCAATGCAACATTAAATTTTAATTCATTTTATTAATTGATTTTCTATTCACATGTTTTATCCATTTAAAAAATTTTTAAATGGTGTATATAATGCACGAATAATTAGATTATATCGATATCCAAACATTAATTTAAAAAATGATTGTACGAACTTTGAAATGTTTTTTTTTTTTTTTCAAAACCTGATTGTCAAAGTTATTAAGAATCGAGTTTTCTAAATTAATTATATAATCGTATTCTACAACAAAAGTGATGCCTGAACATGTCTGCAATAAACCATCTCTCTAAACACATGTCATTGCAAATGTTTTGGAATACCTAAGACGCCCTTTCTGGAGCTCGGTACCACAGGCTTTGAGTTCGAATCCCGGCGGTGTCATAGATGATCGCTGGGGTTCTGAATCCACTTTAAACCGTAGGTTCCGGTCTAAAATAACTAAACAGCATTGGGTGTAGGGCTGTCAACCCTGCACCGTAAAAAGAAAATCATCTCTTGTCTCGAAATTCGCCAGTAGGCATACGGCTTTGGCACACCATGGGGCCTTTGCGCCAATGAAGAAGAGGAAGAAAAAAACGCATCTCTAAAGTAGATATTGTTTTAATTAAATGCAGAAAAGTTCCTCATAAAGAGTCAAAAATAATTGAAAAGGGGGGAGAGGGACCTAACAGTTGGGCTGACATGTTCGTAGGCTGACACATAGATGGCGCTACTAGTATTAAATCCATATAATTTTTAGTTAGCCCTAACCTTCAAAAGACACATGTATAAATTTGACAGCTTTTTCACTATTATTATGCGAGCTATAGCATTTTTAGTGAAGCAACTTTTGTTAGTTTGAAAAAATGGATGAAATGGAATTTCGTGTGTTAATTAAAACATTGCATTTTGGCGGAAAAAAATACCATTGAAGCCAAGGCTTGGCTTGAAAAAAATTATTCGGACTGTACACCAGGAAAATCAACCGTAGTGAAGTGGTTTGATAAATTTAAATGAGGCAAAATGAGCACTGAGGACGATGCACGCAGTGGACGACCCAAAGAGACTGTTACCGACGAAAACATCAAAACAGTCCACAAAATAATTTCTCATAACCGTAAATTGAAGTTGATTGAGATAGCTGAGACACTAAAGATATCAAAGGAACGTGTTGGACATATCGTGAATGAATATTTGTATATGCGGAAGCTCTGTTCAAAGTGGGTGCCACGCAGAGCTCACAATCGACCCAAAACAACAACGAATTGATGATTCTAAGCAGTGTTTGGAGCTGTTCAATCGTAATAAACCCGAATTTTTGCGTCGATATGTGACAATGGATGAAACATGGCTCCATCATTTTACACCGGAGTCCAATCGACAGTCAGCCGAGTGGACTGCGCGTAATGAACACTAAAAATGCCATAACTTCACTAAAAATGCTATAACTCACATACTAACAGTGCAACAGCTGTCAAATTTATACACGTGTTTTTTTGAAGATTTGGGCTAACTAAAAATCTTATGGATTTAATGCTAGTAGCATCATCTATGTGTCAGCCTATGAACTTTTCAGTCCACCTGTTATATTCAAATTGTTAGAAAAATTAGAATGACACTATTCTAAAAACAGTAAACACTGAATCGAAAGTAAGGAGAAATTCTACACACATGACTCATAAACAAACATAAAAATGTATTGGTTAAGATCAACGCGTTCGGCTCAATGGGTCTGTTCGTTTGTATATACTAGATTGCACCAAAGTAGAGTTCATACGTTCACTGATTGCTATGGCAAAATATTGGCGTGCCTTATGCTACTAAGCTCTGGTTTGTTCTTACACAAATAAAGTGCAGATTGGTGCAGATTAGAACAGACAAACGAACAGACCTATTGATATCCCGACGTTCGTTATATTCGTATTACTTCGATCACATGAAATACGTTTTAATGTTATCAGAAAAGTTTCTTATTTTAGGATGGCCTACACGACGACGATTTGTAGGTTGACGGAGCTCCTTGGTTGCTAGGTAACCGTTAGCTCCTTCTTTGCATATGAAGGGAAGTTACTTTATCTTTAAGCCCATTGCATTCGAAATAAACAATTAATATAGAGATAATAATAAATGGGGAAGAGATTTTTTTCTTCAATAAAGTATTTAATAATTATTAATTATAATTTAATAATTAAAATAATTAATTGAAAAGGGGAAAAGAATCCACTAAATAATATATTTTCTTTTATTTTATTGTGGTGAAAATTTCCCCGTTAGTATAGGTTACAAAATTTAACACTGTTGGAACTATGACTAGAATGCTGTTTGACATTGTAATTGTATTGATTAATGTTTTAATAACAATTTCTGCACTGGCAAATTGTAACAGTTCTGTTAGAATACTGACCATGTTATTCATGCACATTTAGTGATAATACAGAATATTTTAATCATGTAATTTTTATCTAAAAAAAAAAAAAAAAAGAATACATTAAAGAAAATTTCCGAAATTATTAGTAATTTTATAATCAGTAAACGAGTTAATTGGTTACGGAATAAAATATTTTTTTTTATATATACGGAATAAATAATTTTGAGCACTGTTATTTCCAGTATTTTCTAATTACTTACTAACTATAGATCAAACGAGGGTTCCACAACATGTGTTATTTTTTTCGAATTTAAAATTGATAATTAATTGTTTAACGACATTGTTTATACATTATTCCCCATATTCATTTGCAATGACCGCATTTGAGTTTTTCCACCATCCTATATCTAGCACATTATGAAGCACATACAAAGCACTACATGTATAATTCGTGATATAATGAAAATTAACAATTTTTACGGGTTATCTGCATAATTATTCAGGCTATAAAAATGGACGGATTATGCATTTAAATCTTGTATGATGGCATTTAAATAATATATTATGGTATTTGAAACAAATTTATTCTACTTGTTTTTGTCACTCTACGGTCATCTTGTGCACACTTTAGGCTAAACAGACCTGGACCTACAGTTTAAAGTGGATTCCGAATCACAACAAACATCCATGGCACCGCCGGGACTCGAACCCGAAACCTCTGGTACAGAGCGCCAGCCACTCGGCCATTTGGGCTCCAATTTATTCTGCAGCTACATGTAATAAAAGAATTGAACAACATACTTTTAAATTTACTTAAAAAATTAGGTTGGATCTTTACTAAAACGATTAGCCCCGTGGATATCCAATACTATTTAATAAGCAATTAAATTTTCTTTTATTCTTATCCGAAAATTTTAATAAAACACAATCTTTCATTGTGCATTAAATGTGTATTGCTTTCTAAAGGAATGCAATCACAATATTTAAAAATTTTTATTCTCACTAAATCGTTTCAAACGATCTAGATTAAATATCTGGTTTAAACTTTTGCTTTTGTTATTTTTTTCCCAGTTCGCTCTTGCAGTCTCTTGGACCGCGCTTCAGGTTGTTTATTGTCGTTTATTCTGTTAAGTTCTCAACACTATCTAGCGATTCTTTCTCACCCAGCCAACGATTTAATCATTCCTGTTTTATTTCTTTTACCAATCTCTCTACCCAGTGTATGTAACTTCCTTTTTGTGCTCTTCCAGTTACTCGTTCATTTTATTTTAATTCTCTCCCATGTATTTTAATTACTTTCATCACTTATTATTAAAATAATAATAATAAAATTTAAAAACAAACACCTCACTCTATTAAACTTTCTTTTAGTATCTGGGCAAGATTAATTTTAGTCTTTTCCGCTTTCTTTCCCCAGCAATGCTCTTTCATCTTTCCAATGGTCAATCCAAGATAGAAGCTAACGGCTGCTGCGCAGCCACGGAGCTCAACAAAACTCAAATCATCATTGCCTTTTGTTAACAATAGGTTTCAAACTTATGTGAAGCACTTCAGAATGTAAAATTTTTATTTTACTGGAACGGAATCAGAATGACAAAGTTCGTTTGGAATGTCAGAATTTTTTTTTTTTTTGCAGAATAATAAATTTCATTGTTTTATTGAATTTAAATATAAATTATTAAATTTCTATCGTTATTTTCGGGTATGTATCAATTATAAAAGAATAAATACTATGAAAGTGAATTGCATTTTTCTATATTGGATTTTGTAAAATACTTTCATAATAAATTATCATACATTTACAATTTTCATAATAATATTTCCATATATTTCTATTCATAATTATTTAAATTTTTTTTCATATATTTTTTGTGAATATTAAGCAACAAGATGGTGCTAAAAGACTATATTTTTTTTTTAATTAAATTTTACAAGGAAAAAGTATTGTTTTTATTTAAATAAAAGTAATAGGAATTTTCGCCATTATATGCTACTCAAAATAATAAATAGATTAAAATAATAAATTCAAAGGGACAAAAATAAGTGTTACACATTGTAAGTAAGATAAATCTCTCACTTTATATATATATATATATATATCCTTAAAATTCTTTTAAAGCGCTAGTTAGATTTATTTGCTTTCCTTCCATACCATTGCAAGATGCTATTGTTTCATTTTATACTCTATAAGTGTTTCAAAAATGGTTACTTTGAGATGTAGCGCCATATAATAAGTCAATCATTTGAATTAGTTATTTATAAGATGATAAAATGATTCCCCTTAAATAATTGTCATGCTGAAATAAATAGACCCACTTTTTTATTGTAACAATATACATGAATATATTTTGCACAATCATATATATTATATAAACTGCATATATATACACATTATATTAACATATTATATATATCTTCACTATACATATTTGTAGGTCCCGGTCTTTTTAACCTAAAAGTGTGCATAAGAGGACCGTAGAGCGACAAACCAAACCAAATCACTATACATATTGATGCATGACTGCTCATACGTTCATATGTATGCAAAGGAACACATGCAAAAAAAAAAAAATTGACAAGAAGAAGGGTGAAAATGATTAGTAAAATAATGTTTCTTGCCCTTGCCGAAATCCAGCACAGCAATTAATGCAATGTCCTTTCTATGGCCAAACGATGGTAGAACAAGATGTCGTTACGTTTCTGCAGCTTAAATTCTCAAGAACAAACGTGAAAACTGGCATAGGACTCAATTATCTTTGCAAAACCACATAACGTCATCTGTCACATAAACGCAACAATTGCAAGTATAGTAACACAACTCTATTCATGAGATGGTTGGTGCAGAAACATCGTTGTCCTGCGCTACAATTACCCTTCACTTTGAGAGAATGAAGAAACATGTTTGAAAGCAATCGAATGAGTTTCGACTATTCTAAAATAATTAAATGATGCCCCTTAAATAGTTGTCATGATGATATAAATAGACTTACATCATATCAATACTTATGAGGTTATGTTTGCGCAATCATGTATCCACTCATATGCTAATGTGTAATATTAGTATATAATATGTATCCACACTTATGCATTATATATATATTACATATTATAAGCACATATATATATTTCACTGTACATATTAAAGCTTGACTGCTCATACATACATAAACAAAGTAACACATGCAAAAAATGGAACTTGAAAAGTGAGATTAATTTGTAAAATAATGTTTCTTGCTCTTGCCGAAATCCAGCACAACAATGAATGCATGCTGTCCTTCAATGGTCCGAAGATGATATAGCAAGATGTTGTTTACCGTTTCTGCAACTTAAATTCCCGTGAAAGAAAGTGGATACAGGCATCGGACACAATCATCTTTGAAAAACCATATAATGTAATATACCACATGAACTCAGCAATTGATAGCATAGTAACAGATTCATTAGATGGTTGGTGTAAAAACATGCAGTATTTGTCCTATGCCACTGTAACATTGACTTTGAGAGAATGAAGACAACTGGTTGAAATCAATCAAATGAATCCAGGGTCAAATCGATGAACCATATTGCTTGTATCCATGCGAGAAAAATTGACTAGAAGAAGGGTGAGAAGGATTTCTAAAATAATGTTTCTTGCGCTTGTCTAAATCAAGCACAGCAATGAATGCAAAGGTCCTTTCTATGACCAAACGATGATACAGCAAGATGTCGTTCCGTTTCTGCAGCTTAAATTCACAGGAAAGAGCGCGGAAACTTGCAAAGGACTTATTCTTTTTGTACATGCGTATAACGTTATATGTCACATAAACGCAACAATTGCAAGTATAGTAACACAACTCTATTCATTAGATGGTTGGTGTAAAAACATTGTTGTCCTGTGCTACATTTTTCCTTGACTTTGAGAGAATGAGGACAACTAATTGAAAGCAATTGAATGAGTCCAGGGTCAAATCGATGCACCATATTGCTTGTATCCATGAGCGTCGATTCTTTTTCGAAAAATATGTTCACCTTCCTTCTATGATGCTCTCAGAAACTCCAAACTCGCCAAATATTTAGTGTGATTGACATTGCACATCTCTTAATAATTATTCTGGTTTGCATCCGGTGTAAATTGAATTGGATAGGATAAACAACTATGAATCAGTGACCTCTCAGAAATTTGCAGTTTGTTGCATTTCTAAGAATATCGATCCGTTAAAAAAAAAAGGCCATTAATGGATAGCAAGAACGTAAAGTTGTTTTACTGTTCCTTAAACTATCATGAAAAGTACATACTCTAGTCAAATTGTCTATATCTATTTTTTGTTGATATCTAAAGAACAATTGTTAAGTATTTGTATACAGTTTCATACACATAATAGTAAAGAAGTAAAACAATGATTAATATTTTACAGTTTCACCAACCTATTAACTGCTTGACATAGTACTCTTCACTGTATTGTTAGTATTCTATAACACGCTATCTCAGTACATTGTATTAAAACAAATTAATAGATCTATCATGTAATTTTATTTTAATATTAATTTCAATCTAGCATTGAAAATTAATATTTAAATAACATATACTCCATTTTATTTAATTAATAATAGTTATTAATTAATTATTTAATTTATTTAATTATTTAATTAGTTATTATTTAATTAATAATAATTAATTAATAATAGGTTGTAGGTAGTATTTAGTCACATGTCTGAGAAACATCAATATCAATTTTAAGACTCTTTGGAACTTGTTACAATTTTTAGCATACATGATGCTATAATGTTTCTTTAAAAATATTATTTTAAAAGAAAGAAACGGACGCCACAAATGAGTTCTACTTTTTTTTTCTTTAGGTTTGATAAATAAAATTTCGTAAAGTTGGTGATCACGTTACAGGAGAGTAGACAACATACACAGTCCAGTCACATTAATGTGACCACCTGTCAAAAACCAGAATATACACTCTTTTATATTCTGTCTTTAAGTGGAGTGTGGAATGTGGTATTAAGTGGTATTAAGTGGAATTCTTTATATACACTCCACTGCAATGTGCTGCCACCTGCCTTTTGTGATTGGTTATTTTACATTGACGTTTGAAAGTAGATGGTGGGCACATTAATACTGTTAATAATGGTGGACAGTGTATAAGAATATCAGATTTAGTTCTTTCTCATTTTTGGTTAATTCCCTCATAATCTTCTGACATCTTGAAATGATTAACTGGAAATAGTTAAATTTGGTTTGAAGAATGTTTTGGTTATTTGTTACCTTCCGTCGCAGGAACCGTACGATAAAAATTGTCAAATAGTAGAACATAAGAAAAAAATTGTCCCCACCAGACTAAATATGAACTTTCTCTTTATGGGAACAATCTTCCACGCTGTGAGACATATTTCTTCCTCCATACAGAAAAGAAGTTTCCGAGACGGATTGTGGAATGATTCTCGCACTTTGGTTGAGAGCAACTTGGACGCCTCGAAACTAGTGACGCGCAAACAGTGGTCACAAAAAGACATATAATGTGGTGCAAGAAAAGGCACACCAACAAATATGGAAACGTTGACTCAAGGTGAAGGACAAACGAAATGGCGTAATATAAATCAATACTTGTGAGTAAAATGTTGCAAACCATTAAATAAGAAAGTTTTTATCTATAAACTCGACCTTTTGTTTAATGCATAAAAAGATCTTAAAACCTCTTCGCTACCTAATCTAGATTGTTCTCCAATATTTTTAGAGATTTCCAGAATGTTGTCTCTAATTTGATAGCATACAAGAGAATAAAACATTGCAAATGACGATACGGGAAATTCGTAGAATGCATGATATATAAATATGACTATAATATTAAAAATTTGTATTAACCATCTGTTATGGTCTGCATTTCCAAAAATATTTTGTACATATTTACAGGTGGCAAGAAACGAAAAACAGCTATGAGGATCAATTGTAAAAGGCAATACAAAAACCAAATGTACCCGAACAAAATAAAGCCGCGCTTTTCCTTTTTGTTGTACAGGATTCAGAATATAAGCAATTCTTTTCATTTCATTCCACATTACACCTAAATGACAGCGAAACAGAAACATAATTGAATTCTCCAAAAAAACAACTGCATTAAATGCAGAAGTCTCGTATAAAGGTAATTTGCCGAAAACAATGTGTAAACGAATAAACAAGTCATGAAAGCATTGAAAGCTATGTTTACGATCCATATTGCAATTTTGAAACTGATCTTGGTACATTTTGGAGAGTTGATGATAAAAGTGCATCGGAATAAAAGAAAAATACTTTTATAGACGAAATTCATTTTTTATTATAATTTGTTTATAGAAATTTTTTATGTATTTCAAAGAATCAGAAATTTGTTTATTTCTGTATTCATCAAACACAAACAGAATATTATTCAGATAGAATGATTTTTTTTTCTTGATTAAATCAATCAGTTGCTAGATTTTTGAAGTTTAAGGACAAGAACAGAGCAGTGGCATTAACACATATATTCATGGAAAAAAATTATTAAACATCTTCAAAAACTTGAAACAAATTCAATTTTCATATTCTGATGCAATGAAGCTTATCTACTTTTTTTTTAATTTTAATTTCGTTCGAATACATTTAAAGGACAGATAATTCTATTAAAAGACCTTCATATATTTTTATATTTAGTGTGCTTAAAATAGTGAGAATTTACAACAGTACAAACTTTTAAGTAAAAATCGCATTACCTTATCTATTACGCATTTCTGAAACACGTGAACATTTTCTGCAAGCAATTTGAAATGCGGTAGATGGGAAAGAAATTATCATTGCGATATTTTTATGAACTTATTGTATTAAACACAATAAAACATTTGTTAGAAATAATGTTTTATAATTACGTTGGATACGTTATTGTCCTTTATTTCATTTGAATAAAACTCTTTTCAAAAATTGATTTTGTTATATAAAAATTTTGTCGTATTATTATAATTGAGGTTTGTCGATGGTAACATATGTTTTTCAAAACGTAAAATAAAGAAAATTTGTATTCAATTTTTTAATATTTTAAAATTGTTTTTGCTTATGTCAGAATTATTGACGGGGAGCATTTCCAACAATTAGTTCAATTTTATAATTTATTCTTTCTCATTTATTTTATTTTTAACTTCAGTTTTTAATTTCTAATAAATGACGAGACTTTGAACAAAATATTGAATATGTTTCGTTTCCTAACAATTTAAACAAATAAAATAATTAAATTATGTAGTAACTGAGAAATAGATGTTGAGAAACGCATAATTTTAAAATGAAAAGAATTTAACAAAAAATCATATTCCTTTCAAATATCGAAGAAATGTTTAATTTAAATTATATTGGCATGATTGTTTCCAAAATACACTAAACTGTGATGCTTTTATTCAGCCATAAGAAAATTTCAAAAATAAAACAGATTTACACTTACATTTCTCTTATTTGTCTTAGAAATCATGAAAAATCTGCCATAAGTCGTTGTATAAAATATTTTTGTAAATAGTCAGAAAATATTGTACAAAAAACGTCCGCGCACCTCTCTAAATAAATAAATATTTTATTCAGCTTTCTCTATGTGTTGACATTGAATAATATAAATGTGAGGAATATGAACATTAATTGCAAAATGAATCATCATTATAAATTAATGTATCTAAAATAATTAGTAATCATTTCTTACTAATGTATTAAATTTAAGTACAAAAGCTCTAATTTCTGAACTAAAATAAGATGTATCAACGATATAAAACATTATACTGTATTATTAAAGATGAATTAACTAATAAAATAGAACAATTAAAATCCTGTAGCCCTGTAGAAATAATGGATATGTTTTTTAAGTCAAATCAAATCGTCTAATACTTTCATCGCAATATAGATAGGTTAAATTTTTTTCACTCTAATTAAAATTAACTTCCATTTTTGAGTCATTAAATTGTTCAAAATCCTATTATTGCTCAACGTAAAAAAAAAAACACTTAATCGACGGAATTGAAATGAATGCACTCAAATATGCATCCAAATTGTATGACTTACTTTAATTTTTACTCTAAATCTTTTTTGTGTATTTCACGAAATATGTGCTCAGATATTTTTATAGCGAGATTCAATTTGAAAGGTGTTTTAGAGAAATGCATTCTCCACATTTTTTTGGATGAATTTGATTTAACGAAAATATTTTGTAAATGATTCCCTAATATTCTGCATATTCGAAATCTTCACTCTTGGACCTAAACATTCACCACTACTACAGAAGATGTGTAGTCGATTCAGCATTATCCAGAGTATGTTTAGAAATAAATGCCACACTGTACACACATTATTCAACTTCCAACTTTAACGAACGTATTCAAAGCAGATAGGGAGAAGAAGTTCTCATCTTCCACTCATCTATTTGGAAATAAACAAATAATATATAAAAAAAATTTAAAGTCAATTCCTACTTTTTTTTTTCACTATATTGTAGAAAAGTCCTTTACAAATAAAGTTAAAATTTTCCTCTTACATCTGGTGCCATCTAGTATTAGATACATGCAACTTAAATTTAAAAAAAACTAAAATTAATTAATTAACTTTACTGAATGAATTAATATTTGGAAAAGCTGTATTAACATCCAGTGTCATCCACTACAAGTTCCAAAAAAGGTATTTGAACTTGAGTGGACGAATAAAAAGTGTTTTATTAACGATTGGAAATTTGAACAAGATATATATATGGAGAGTGTGAGCTAATAGTTGAAATTGAAAAATTATATTCCAAACTAGCGATTTATCATACCAAGTGTTAATATGCAGAAAAGCTTGCTGTTCGACATTGATTGCATTTATGGTTATATACTACATGCACATGTATGCCAACTATATTCCAGATGTCTGTAGGCCATACGTTAATGAAACTTTAAAATATCCTAACAATCTACCTACACGGTTTCAAAAGATATTCTTAAACATGTTATTTACTGTACTGGAATTAAAAATTTTCTTTGAAACTTAAAAGCAATTTTACTATTAAAGTCCTACTGTATAAAGCCTCCTGTTCTACTGTTTACTCTTTATACTGTAAACAGGGGTTATCTGTTCTCGAAGTACATAATCTCCACCCATTTTTGGAAGAGTTAGATTTTTATCTGCAATTAAGATCCACGTAAAATCCAGATTCGATAAAATTTCTTTTCAAATACAAGTGTAATCTGGCTCTATTATTTCGTTGGTGCATTGACAAATTTAATAGTGAAATGAACTGAAGGAATTATTCGGATTGAATTTTATATGAATGCATTAAAAGCAAATTCTTCAAATCATTATGAAAGTCGGCTCTCTTCTTTCTACCTTAAGTAAGTTAATGGAATTCGTAATTCTGCATAAAATTAAAAACATCTCTCTAAACACTCTATTATGATTCCACAGCAATTTGGTTTCACTTCTCAGCTTAGCACGACGCATCAACTCCTTCGCATTACGGAAATGATCTCTGAAGGTCTAACTAAAAGGTTCTAACGGGAATTGTTTTCCTAGATGTAGTCAAAGCGTTTGATAGAGTCTGGATCGATGGCTTAATTCATAAACTCATTGCATACAAGTTTCCGGTTTACTTAACAATGCTCATCAAATCTTACCTATGCGACAGGACTTTCACTGTTAAAGTTAACAACGCTCTCTCTGCTGACAAGAAAATTGGAGCGGGAGTTCCACAAGGATCATTAATTGGTCCAACTCTTTTCAATTTGTACATAAATGACATTCAACAGACACATAGTATTTCGCTTGGAATCTACGCTGATGATACAGCAGTCATCACCTCTGGTAAAACACTTACAGACATTCAACAAAATTTAATGACCTACTTCACTCAAAACAGAAGCTGTACTCTTCACGAGGAGAAGACTTGCGCCTCCTAACATTTATCTTTTTTTAACCAATAAATCAACTGGTCTACTAATGCTAAATATCTGGGAGTTTATCTTGATAATAAACTAACCTATAATAATCATTTGAGTAACCTTAAAAGAAAAGCTAACAACTGCATCCGCATGCTGTATCCATATATTAACAAAAACGCACCTCTTTCCTTAGAAAATAAACTAATTATTTATATGTACTATTTGCGGCCCGTAATAACTTATGCTTGCCCGGTTTGGGGTACTGCTGCAAGGTACCACATTAACTTTATCAAACGTTTTGAAAATAAGATGCTTAGAATGATCACTAGTTCTCCATGGTACTTTAGAAATGATGACATCCGTCGTTGTTTAGCCCTCCCTACTATTCAAAATTTTATGCTGAAGCTTGCGACAAATTTTTACGCAAATCTAAACTCTATTCCGAATGATGAAATTCGTAATCTTCCAAGATACGATTTCACATTACCGGAAAACGCTTAGCGCCCACGGGCGTCTCTGCATAATTTGCACCAGACCTAGATCCTTGTCATCATTTCTAGCAGCAATTACTCTAAATTGTAGTAGTTTTCATCTGTTCTATTCGTTTTGTATATTTTTTGTGTCACGCATTGTAAATTAATTGTTGTTTGTATATATTATACTCAGTAGTTTTCGTAGTATTTTTAGTATTTTTTCAATCTCTTTTTCGTCTTAAATTTTAATTTTGCACTTATTATTTTCTCTTTAACTTTGCACTTGTAAATTTTTATGTAATCTGGGCAGACCATTATCACTTATTCCTTTTATTCTCTATGTTATTAATGTGTTTCTCTCTCCAATGGACTTTACTGTGTGCCACTCTGGAGTAAAGGTCGAAAATGACCAAGGCACTCCGTGAACTTAAATGATGATGAAGATGATGATGATGAAAGTCGTGTTTCTTTCTGATAACAGCAGACATTTATTTCCCTGTCTGAGCAAACATTTATACGAACATTTTAACAAAATGACTGAAAATAGAGTCTCGACTGCGAATGAAAATATTCTTTTGTATGACGGGTGCGAAAGAAAAGAAAATTGGAACAGCACTCCTCCAAATAAATTGCTTGCATTAATATAAATGTTTGAATAATATTTATTTCTATTTTTAAATCTATTTTTATTTTTAGTTCCTTTTTTTTAATCTTTCTTTCATTTTGAGCAATAGAGAATTTTACAAATTATAAAACAGTCGTTTCCCACTATCGCACGTATTTACATAACTATTCTTAGTAAAATGTACTTCAGCACCGATTTCGACATTCATTGAACAAGACAATGTGTTATTATGTCAGGATTGAGTTTTATAAAAAGTAGTCCAGTTGTTTACTATAATCTTTTTGGAATTTGGTTGCTGTATTCTTAATCAGAATGCTTACAGACCATATAGTTTTTTAATGTGAACATCTGTACAGAACAGAATAGGAAAAATTATTATCTCAACGGAATATTTAAGCATAACTCGTGTAATAGCCAATATCAAAGACATCGTGAAGATTCTGGTTTTAGCAACAAAAAAAAAAAAAAAAAATTTTCTGATTTTCAAGCAAAAATATTGTTATACATAACGCATTGAACCTCAATATAAAAATCACTCTGATGAAATGCGTCATAAATTCGAAATGAAAACATATATTAATGAAATTTTAAAGTATCAATTTTGCGTAAAGTATAGAATATTTCTAAACAAGTGCTTTTAATTTTTTGGAATTTTGTCGTTTGGCGATTAACTTTTGAAGCGAACATCATAGTTTTATTTAAATTATTGTTATTATGATTCATTTAAAATACGGTCATAATTCATTTATATTATACCTTCAGTTTTCTATATGTGTAACAAAACAATCCCTGCCGCAAAGATTAATGTACTAAGAAGAATTTGCCAGACTACTATATTTTTTTTTGTTCCAATGCAGCTGGCAAACACTTAGACAGCTTGGTCTTGGATGCCTTAAGGCAAGCGCTGCACAGAGGTTACTCACTTCGCATTACCCAGGGGCGCGTATAACTTGAAGATACGGACGCGGAGTAACAATGCCCCGCAACGCTCTACGATCCTATTAGGACCGTGACCTACTATTTAAAGTGGATTCCGAACCACTACAAACCTCCATGGCACCACCGGGACTCGAACCCGCAACCTGTGGTACCGAGCGCCAGAGCGCTAGCCACTCGGCCATTCAGGCCCTCGGACTGCTATATGCATACGCATATATTCATCATGAGCTGTGTTTAAATCTAGAAGAGATAATTGATGATGGTCCGACCTAGCCCTTAAAAATAGCCCTAAATTACTCGGTATGCAGTTTGTCAGCTACAGAAAAATGCTTTATCATCAGAGATACCCTCAAGCCATTATTGAAATAAATATCCATATGATTGAATTAGAGAGGCTAGATGGTCGACTCAATGAGTTTTCCATCATTTAGGCCGTACTGACAATACTGTAAAACTCACGACCGTTGTGACCGTGAGTTTACAAACACTTGGCGCTTTGGCTCAGGACGACCTTGGACAAAAAAGGAAATGGGAGGCTTCATCGTCTAATAATTGCTCACACACCAGTTTGTATCCTCATCCGACATCCACATACAAATCACACAAACTACAAGGGACATGTGTCTGTGTTAAACCTTAAAAGGCTTTCTAATCAGTAGTTATAATCTTTAGTGAAGAATAGCACCGAAGTTTTGTCTCTATTTAGAATTGTGTATTTGTTTGAAAGGTTTCAATGTTTCCAACAACTTGGAAACATTGAAGGGGAAAACATTTAAAAGAAACATTTAACACCCAAAGGCTTTAATTATCAATAGTTGTAATGTTCACTTATTATTATATTAATAAAATTAATGCGGATTAGTACGTTAACATTGTTGAAGTAATTCTTAATTGTGTGCATTCTGCAAAAGATTTACTTTAGGAGTTCTGAATTTTATATGTTTTTATGATTGCAAAAAGCAAACAAAAATACTTACACTGGTATACTAAGTTGAGCAGCAAAAGAGGAAGTTAATGTATTCCCAACTATTATACATGTATATTCCCACTGTATTATTTACAACAAAAACCTTAATGTCAGTATAGTTCTGAGGGAATTTTTTTATTATTATTAAAAGTAGCTTGATGTTGATGGAATCTGTATCTGAGTTTCGGATGTCAGAGAAAATTATAAAAGAATTTGTAGTGAAATCAGCTAAATGACATCAGGTGATTGGAAACTGTTATTCACCTTGAAGTAGGACAACAACATTCCGAAGCAGTCTGTGTCATAAATGTCAATCTTTCAGTCCTTTTGAGAAAATTGCTATCAACTCATGTAAAAAAAAAAAAAATTACAAATCATTCTTTTGTAAACATGATATCTATATTTTAATGTAGCAGGAAATATTTTATAAAACTTTAAAGCATTTTGGCTGTATGTTCTCTATTTTGCTTTTATGTGTAAATCGGATTTCTCAAAGTACGCGCCACAACCCATGTGGGCTAGAAATGTTGCAGTTGTAGTAATTTAAATAAAAACAAGTCTTATATTTTGGCAGAAAAATTATTAAAGTTTTATAATTAATTAATTATTAACTATTTATTTCAGAATGACTGTTTTCCAATTCTGCTTTTGCCACATTTTAATAATGTACTGGATAGCTATATATTTTTTTCATATAAATATAGTTGAAGGTGAGATTGCAGAAAAATATCCTCATGTTGCCCAATTACTTCTTCACTTATCTTTTATACATTCACTGCTCTTTATTAATGCTTATTCGTAATTGTTAACAACATTTATTAAACTGTTGATTGTTATTTTATGTGTGAATTTATAGCAGAACGTTGGCGTCCACGTTATAATTAATCACTCCATGCTTTTAATGTCCCTGAGTTCCAGACGCTTATTTTTAACACCAAACAAATTATGAAAAAAATAGCCAGAAAGTTCATCATCATCAGTGGGACAACATCCCATGGTGCGTCAAGGCCATCTGCCTGTTGGCAGATTTCTAGACAGGCGATGTTTTCTTTTTAAAGGGTTAGGGTTGTCAAGCACTACGCCCAACAGCCACATTAAACCGGAAACTACAGTTTAAAGCGGATTCCCAATCACTACAAACATCCATGGCACAGCCGGGACTCAAACCCGAAACCTGTGCCGCCGAGCGCTAGTCACTCGGCTATCAGATTCATAGCCAGAAACTTACAATAATTAAATCATAGTTCATAAAATTTTCAACAGTGGAATGGTCTTAAAAATGCCTCGTGCACAATATGTGTTTTGGAATTCATTATTTTTTTTTAATTTATTTTAAAATATAACAAGTATTATAAAAAAAAAATTTTTAAAGTCAATTCCTAATTTTTTTTCCCACTATATTGCTGAAAAGTCCTTTACAAATAAAGTTGAACTTTTCCTCCTACATTTGGCGCCTTCTATTGGTAGATATATGCAACTTAAAACTAAAAAAAAATTAAATGAATTAATTAAATTTAATGAATGAATTTATATTTGAAAAAAGTGTATTCACGCCCAGTGCCATCCACTACAAGTTCAAAAAAATGTATTTGAACTTGAGTGGATGAATAAAAATATTTTATGAAGGATTGGAAATTTGAACAAGATATATTTAGGGAGAGTGTGAACTAATAGAAGGAATTGAAAAAAATAAGTATAATTTAAATTATTAAAATGCAGTTTTCAGTAATCTACGTGACTGACAAATGTGGTTTTGAATATTCTCCTCGCATCTTTTTCACCCCACTTTTCCTTGATTTAAATGCAATGTACCTTGAATAGCTCTGAATATATTACAAGATCTGCCATACCAGTGACAATAAACTGAAAAATGAGAGAACTGGGTGTTAAAAAATTGTAAAGGATCAATATGTTTGGTTTTTGATTATCTATTTATTTTAAAATATAAAACATTTAAAAGAAAGAAAATTAAAATGGTCTTTCTTGCATATTTCACATTTAATACTTTAAATAATCTGATTTATTCAAGGAATCAATTTTCTCTTTTGTGTTTCACTTTATAATATGTTCTAAATTGCACATTGGAAAATATAATAAAATAAGAAAAACTATGTTTTTTTTTATTATTCTTTATGGAAAGACGAAACAAAATTTAAGTTTAATTCTGTTGTCATAGATTTCAATTCGAAACAAATCATTGAACAATACCCCATGATAAAATGAAATTTATTGATACACACACTTTATGAAATGAACCGTTGAGCTTCCTTTCGGAATATCAATAATTTTGCTTGAAAACTACTTCAAAAAGGAGAGACAAATAAAGCATAGAAAATTTGATTTTATCAAATTTCTAACATAATATTCTTGAAATATGATAGATGATGATTTGAGTTTTGTTGAAGCTCCGTGGCTGCGCAACAGCCGTTAGCTTCTATCTTGGATTGACCATTGGAAAGATGAAAGATCATTGCTGGGGAAAGAAAGCGGTAAAGACTAAAAAGGCATCTTGCCCAAATACTAAAAGAAAGTTTAATAGAGTGAGGCTTTTTTTTTAATTTATTTTTATTATTAAAATTATTATAATAATAAGCGATGAAAGTAATTAAAATACATGGGAGAGAAATAAAATGAACGAGTAACTGTCCAGTGAAGGGAGCAGACATTAATTAGATTTGTTGAGGAAAGAGGAAAATCCATCCAGAATGACGAATAATTTATCTTCTTTGGTGGTGGCAGCTTGAAGGTTACTGAACATGGTTTGGATGCCGTCTGAGGAGAAGAGTTGAGCGAATTCTTTAAGAATGAATAGTAGTTGATAGATTTCAGTATTATTATTAGGTTTGTTTGTTTGGTTTGTCGCTCTACGGTCATCTTGTGCTCACTTTAGGCTAAACAGATCGGGACCTAAAGTGGATTCCGAACCACTACAAACATCCATAGCACCACCGGGACTCGAACCCGAAACCTATTATTATTATTAGGAGAAGGAAATGGAGTTGGAGTGTTTTGATTAGGAATTTGAGCGGAAGTGTTTTAAGGGGTGATGTTACTTGCCACAATATTGGCGAAGGATATGTTAGAGGAGATTTGTCGGGAGGGGGTGATATTGCGGAAGTTAGTGGGATTTTGTGAGGAAGTCGGGGTTTGGGGAATTTGGGGCAGCCTCGCCAAGCAGTGAAATATAATAGATGCAAGTATAAGTGATATTTAATTAAGTGTATGTCATATTTAAAAGTAATTTCAAAACATGTCTTTTTTTCTTTTCGGATATGAAATTGACAATGAACATTATAACAAAATAGCTTACACGTTATTGGAAATACATAATTTTATGTTCTTCGCATTGCCATCGATTGCTTTTGGATTTTTTTACACCATTTTTTGTCTGCAACCACATCAGCCACATTATCAAGCAAATCACGGCAACACATAGAAAAAGAAGGAATGCCAGCTTTGAAAAACTTCTGGAAGATTACACCAACATAAAATCAGTTGTAGCAGCAGATTGACAAAAGCATCGGCCTACTTGTGTTCATTTCTATCATTATCACTTCATGTTTCATGTGTTTTTCAATATACGTTATCCTCAATCCAAAAGTGCTCGAAGGATCATTTCTAAGATTTCAGGCATATTATTGTAGTTTTCTCGGTAATTTTCTTCTATTCATTCTAACAGCTGCTTCGGCCTCGATGGTGGAAGAAACATCGTTGGAAGTTGGTTCTCAGGCTCACACGCTGTCAGAAAGCAGGAGAATCAAATTTTATTCAACAAAGAGTCACGTTGTTCCTGGCCTGAATGGCCGAGTGGCTAGCGCACTAGCGCTCGGTACCACAGGTTTCGTGTTCGAGTCCCGGCGGTGTCATGTAAGTTTGTATTGGTTTGGAATCCACTTTAAACCGTAGGTCCCGGTCTAATAGGATCGTACCGCGTTGCGGGGGCTTTGTTACCCCGCGTCCGTGGCTTTTCTTCAAGTTACACGCGCCCCCTGGGTAGTGCAAAGTGAGTAACATTTGTGCAATGCTTACCTTAAGGCATCCAAGACCAAGCTGTTTGTTTGCCAGCTGTATTAGATAGAAAAATTATGTTGTTCCTTGAAAAAGGAATCACATTAACAGTATGGAGAATCGCTCCTATCAGAAGAAGTTTGGTGTTTGGTATAATTGAAATCATATTGACTTACACGTTTATGTTTTATGGTTTAAGTCGATAAAAAACCAGATGGAAGGCAATGAAAATAATTTTCTCTTTCAACGTTTCATTATTTTCACTGAAAAAGAATTTAAATTATCATTCTTTTCTAGCAAAATATGTTTTTTTACAATATTTAGTAAAATATTCATTTACACAGTGCAAAGCTATTATTATTTTTTATCAGTTTATCAACTCAATGAAAATGTGCCTTTGAAGAAAAACAAAAAAAAAAAAAAAATTACAAGTTAAGTGAAAAATTTTCTATATTATAAAAAAATTAAGTACATTTCCAAAGAAAAATTAATTAAATTAACAGTAAGGAGATGATTTTATTAAGAACTGGGGGGTTTTTTTTTTTTTTTTTTTTTTTTTTTTTTTTGTAGTTGGTATATAAACAATGTTTTATAGAATTAAAAGTTACCAACCCAAATTCCCAATTTATGAACCCTGTGAAAATTTGAAATCCATGAAGCCAGAAAGTAAGAATGCCGATGCATGTGTGGAGATTGAATAGTTCAGCATTTCGCCAGTAGATGTCAGCACGAATCAAATTGTAGTCGACGGAAGCTCAATTAGTAAATAGCATAATTCATGAAAACTATAATAAATACAGCAAAATAGCAGATGCAAAGATAAAAATAATTGTATATATATATATATATATATATATATATATCCTCAGCAACACGCTATTATTAAGGATAATTATCTTTGAAACGTCATATACAGTGTTGTTACATTTGTTTGCAGGACAAAAACGTTATTTTCTGATTTCTATTTAAAAAAATCTTTTATTCCTTTTAATTAAATTATTTGATAATTTATCCTGACTTCAAATTACCATTTGTAGAATTAAATTAAAATTTCACTTTTAAGAGTTACCAAGCATTATTGGAAAAGCATGCGTTGATTTTACTATTTAATAACTGTGACGAAAGAATAATAAAACTTTTTTTCTTTATAATCTATATTAGCGAATTAATATTTGTTTTGACTAATTTTTTTCTAATGCAGCTGGCAGCTAACTCTCTTCTAATGCGGCTAACTCTTACACAATTGTCTTTGATGCCTTCAGGCAAGCGCCGCACTGACGTTACCCACTTAGCACTACCCAGGAGGTGCGTGTAGCGTGAAGATAAGCTACGGACGTGGAGTAACAATACCTCCGCAACGCTCTACGATCCTATTGGATTGGGACCTATGGTTTAAAGTGGAATCGAACCACTACAAACATCCGTAAACATAAACATTTTCTTAATTCTTATTATGTTAATCCGATAACTTCTTCATCGGCGCAACAGCCTCATGATGTGCAAATATGTTCCGTACTAGCAGATTTCGTAACAGTGCATATAACAGATCAATGCCCCAAATCTGTTCGTAAGAGGTGTCGGTTCAGGATTACAAACTTATATTTTCATGTCCTGTTTGAAATGTAAACAATTTGTAAACTATACATACATTGTCTTCTTATTATTTATTTCTTGCGCCACGATGAGCGAAGGCCGTCTGCCTACTGGTAGAATTCGAGACAGAAGATGTTTTCTTTATATGGGGTGAAGTTCTCAGCCCTACGCCCAACGCTCAATGTGATGGACAAGTGATCAAAAATAAAAATCCCATGTCTAGACCATATTCATGACCCATTTAAAAATCCCATGTTTAGACCATGTCTAGTCTAGGATGAATCTGCAATCTGAAAAGTCACTATGTGGAGGAGGAAAAAGTAAGTGAAACCTTGGTCTACATAGATCCCGCTCAGTATTTGTAATCAATGATGACCCAGAGGAAAAGCTTCGTGAGCTTATGGACTGAAGGGACCAAAGACTAAATGTCACTGCATAGAGAAAGACAAAGCGCATATTGACATTGTTGACAGGTGGTCTCAAAATGAAAACCTGAATAAAGAATCAGATGACAAATCAGTGATGAAATCTTCATACGATTGTTGAGATAGGCATTCTTTACTCCGTCAACTTGAGTGCTAATTAACTCACTCTCTGGTTCTACAGTGGAACTACAGTTCCCTAGTTCTACCAGGAACCAGTCCCTGCAGTTCTACCAGGTACCTAATCCTGGTTCTACATTATCTCCCTTGTTCTCCCTGGTTCACTGCAAGGTCATCTGCCTACTGGCAGATTCCGAAACAGGAGATATTTCCTTTTATCAGTCTTTTATATCTTAGAGCAGAATCTTCGGGAGCTTGATGGCCGATTGGCTAGCGTTCTGGATCTCGGTATCAGAGGTTTCGGGTTCGAATCCCGGCTTGGTAATGTTTGTAGTAATTCGGAATCCACTTTAAGCCGTAGGTCCCGGTCACCTATGATCAGAGAACCCAATTAGATTTCTCACCCACATCATTCCCTAACTGTAAAGGGACCACTCAGCTCTATGAACAGTGATGCTTTGCGGTGTGATGTAGTAGTGGTAGTTATATTAGACCGGGACCTGCCATTTAATATTCTGAATCCACAAATGGAAATAATACATTTTAATAGTAATGGTTTATTTATAACTAGCAATAAAAATAAAAGTTTTCTTTTCTCATAACTGTTTCATTTATGTTTAGCAACATTATGAGAAAGAAAATTTCTATAATAACAAGTCTTCATAATAAAATATCATACGGTTTAAAGGGGATTTCGAAATACTACAAACATCCAGGGCAAAACGATGAATCCGAGACCTGTGGAACTGACCGCCAGAGTGCTGGTCACTCGGCTATCAGGCCCCAGTTGGTGTTATAACTATTTAAAAAATATATACATTTTTAAAATGTAGGATAGGATGAAATAAGAATCTCTGATTGTGAGAAACGATCTATTTAAAAGTGAAATTCTTTTTAAAAATTAAGTTTCGTGTGTGTAAAATCGGCTATCAAATAACAAACGAAAAGACTAAATAATTTTGTATTCTAAACTTTTCTTAGCAAGAAATTTGTTATTATACATAAAAACCGCATTTTAAAGTGGATTTTGAACCACTATAAGCATCCATGGTACCACTGGGACTCGAACCCGAAAACCTGTGGCACCGAGCGCCAGAGAATCTCATAATGAAATGTTTTGGAATGTTCTCATGTTATGTTACCTAAAAAATGTTGAGTGTGTTTTGTAACAGGTGAGTTCTCTTATGCGTTCGATGCACAAGACTGGTCAATTCCTCCCTTTATAAATACAAAAATTATTCGATCACATGAATTTTTAAAACGTAATTCCTTTTTTTATAAAAATACATCTCGAATAATTACAATTTTATCAATACATAATTTACATAATAATAGATACTTCAGATTTTTACCTTTGGGCTACTCTTCAACTAGAAAAATTCTGTCATATCTCCGCCTTTCTCCGATCATTTTTACCATTAAATATTAACTTACTTATTATATTGTATTATTTTTATATATATAGATATACACTAAGTGACAAAAGTCATGGGATAGCAATATGCAAATTTTCAGATGGCAGTAGCATCGCGTAGAACAGGTATAAATGCGCAGTGCTTTCGCAACTTTAACGACCGAGACCGGCGATTAAAGATTCGTAAATCAAACAGACAAGAACACTGCGTCAAATAACCGCAGAAATCAATGTGGGACGCAAGGGACTTTGTCTGTTAGAACTGTGCGGAGAAATTTTGGCTGGGCTATTCCAGCAGAAGACCGACCGGAGTGCCTTTACTGACAGAACGACATCGCTTTGCAGCGACCTCGTGGGCACGTGAGCATATCGGTAGATGAATGGAAAACCGTGGCCTGGTCCGATGAGTCACGATTTCAGTTGGTAAGAGCTGATGGTAGGGTTCGAGTGGGGCGCAGACCCCACGAAGCCATGGACCTTAAACTTCAGCAAGGCACTCCTGAGCTGGGGTGGCAGATGGTGGGCTGTTGTTTTTTCTATGGACTCTGTCCTCTGGTGCGACCGAACATTGACTGGAAATGCTTATGTTCAGCTACTTGAGATTACTTGCAGCCATTCATGGACTTCATGTACCCAAACAACGATGGGATTTTTATGGATGATAATGCGCCATGTCACCGGGCCACAACTGTTCAGGTTTGAAGAACATTCTGACAATTCCAACGAATGATCTGGTCACCTAGATCGCCCGACATGAATCCCATCGAGCATTTATGGGACATCATCGAGAGGTCTGTTCGTGCACAATATCCTGCACCATCAACGCTTTCACAGTTATGGACGTCTATCGAGACAGCATGGCTCAATATTCCTGCAGAAGACTTCCAACGACTTGTTGAGTCCATGCCACGTCGAGTTGCTGCACTTCGCCGGGTGAAAGGAGGACCGACACGATATTAAGAGGTATCCCATGACATTTGTCACTGTGTATTGTATTATTTATATATATATAGATATATATTATATATATTATATTAACTTACTTTATTTTATTCTCGTAATATATGAATAGTATCTGTTGTCCTGTAAACTTGCCAGTGGCAATTGCATGATTTACTTCAAACTAAAATTTGGGGCCTGATGGCCGAGTGGCTAGCGCTCTGGCGCTCGGTACCATATTCGGGTTCGAGTCTTGGCGGTGCCATGAATGTTTGTAGTGGTTCGAATCCACTTTAACTCGGGTCCCGTTATGAGTGTAAAGGCTTCACGGAGCCCAGTCAGACTTCTCACCCACATCATTTCCAAACTGTATAGACGCAACTCAACTCAAGGCACAGCAATGGGTGTGGTGTAGTAGTCCTATTAGGACAGGAGGTTTAAAGTGGATTTCGAACCCCTATAAGCATCCATGGTATCATCGGGACTCGAACCCGAAACCTGAGCACCGAGCGCCAGAGAATCTCATAATGAAATGTTTTGGAATGTTCTCATGTGATGCTACTAAGAATGTTGAGTGTGTTTTGTGACAGGTGAGTTATCTTAACATGTGTGCACCAGACTAGTCAATTCCTCACCTTATAAATACAAAAGTATTCGATTAGCACGAATTTTAAAAAACATAATTAAATTATTATAAGCACGAATAATTGCAATTTTATCAATACATAATTCGTTTAATAATAAACACTTTAGATTTCTGCCTTTGAGTTGTTCTTCAACTAGAAGAAATACTGTCATATCTCCGTTCTCTGATCATTTTTATCTTTAAATATCGTAGCACCTTTAATGCTTCATTTGACTTATAAACTTACTTATTTCATTTCGGTAATATATGAATAATAAACTTTTTAAATGAAAATTAAAAATAATCAAAATTTATTTAAAGCAACGAGAATTAAATTTTATCCAAAGGCTATAAAGAAAATAAAAACCATCTACAAATTAAAAATCTTTATTTGAAAATTAATTTAACATTTTAAGGTTTGGATACTATATAATCCCAAAATTTGATTTCATTTGTCAAACAATGAGACTAGCTCTCGATGATATAGATTTCGTGTTCGAGTCCCGGCAGTGCCATGGATGTTTGCAATGGTTCGGTAACCATTTTAAATCGTATGTCTTGGTCTAATACGATTGTAGGACTGGCAAAAAACCCGTCCTAACCCGTAAAAAGAAACCTCACCTGTTTCGAATCTACTAGTAGGCACACGGAAATGGTCCAACATGGACTGTAGTGCCAGTGATTTAATTAGTTTCTTTTAAAGAATATTTTGTTGTTGTTTCTTATCCCACTTGGTAGACATCTAGACCAAATCCAAGAAACCGTGTGGTCTCATGGAAGGAGGGAAAGGATGGGCAGCTTCGGTTACGATAGAGCACCCGTAGGTAGAAATCTGACTTGGCTCCGTGACGCTGACAAAGGAGAGTAGGGCCTTTCCGTAGGACTTTTAGGGGGAACTATCCCGCAGGTCTCCCAGGTCTAGGGTACGAGTTCAGATCCTGCCATAGAAGTTTGTAGTGGTTCGAATCCATTTTAAACCGTAGGTCTCGGTATAATATGACTGCGGATCGCAGGGCTGACAACCCTACCCTCAAAAGAAAACATCTCATGAATCGAAATCTGCAGTAGGCCTTTGACCCACCACAAGACTGCTGCACCGATGATGATGATGATAATTAGAGTATCTAGAGTGAAAAAAATCAATCAAATTTCGATAGCTGCGAGAATTACAGTTTTTACTTTGAATAATGAGTCTATTCTAGACTGGCAGATTACCTGGCCAGAGTTTTCTAGTTTTCTCTATATTCGCACTTAAATACAGCTGATTGGTTTGGTTCGCTACGGTCATTTTTTGCACATCTTGGACTAATTGAACCGGGACGTTTACCGTGGATTCCGAAACACTAATATTACTACACCACACCACATCACTGTACCTACAGCTGTGTTATCCCTTTGCAGTTTGCAGTTTGTTGTGGGTGAGAGAAGTCTGACTGGGCTCTGTGACGCTTTACGTTCATATGAGACCTAAGGCTTAAAATGGATTCCGAACCACTACAAAACATCCATGGCATCGCCAACCCGAAACCTGGTTCGCCGAGCACTAGTCATTCGGCTGATTAGGTCCTGATTCCGAACCACTAAAAACCATCAATGCCACCTCCAGGATTCGAACCTGAAGCCTATGTTTTCAAAGGCCATAACGCTATCCAGTTGGCTATCAAGCCTTCATTATTCGACCTTTTCTGACCAACATACTCTGTAAACCGGAAACACGACAAAGATTTACATAATTGCAGAGGTGTTGCCAAATGATATAAGATAAATTTTTAATATGAAACTTTCTTTGAGGTTTTGTAACGAGTTTAAGAGGTATTTCAAATAATAACTTACTTTTCGTTAACTCGATACTTTCACTTTCATAACATTATGTCTCTTATGATAACAGAAGATAATATTGAATACACGACATATGGCAGTATTTAAGCCTTTGGAAAGCTAATCTCTTTTTGCACAATAATTACAAAACATAATTTTTATAATTCAGTAATTATTTAACGATGCTGTCTAAGATTGTGCGTGTCAGTAAAAACAGTAACATCTACCGTCATGTTTGAGAAAATACAGAAATCATATCCATACTGTTCTGGTGGTATCTACTAATCCATACTTTACTACTACACCACTCCACATCACTGAGTTGCCCCTATACAATTTAGAAATGATGTGGGTGAGAAGAAGTCTGATTGGGCTCTGTGACGCTCTACAGTCATATGAGACCGGGACCTACGGTTTAAAATGGATTCCGAACCATTACAAACATCCATAGTGCAGCCAGGACTCGAACCCTAAACCTGTGGGTACTGATGGTATCAGTATAAAATACAGTACAGTACTTTTATAGTATACTGACAGTACTGTATTTAATCATCATCAGTGGCGCAACAGCCCCATGATGAGCTAGGCCGTCTGATTTTGAAACAGGTGAAGTTATTTTTTTAAGGGGTAGAGTAGTCAGCACTAAGCTCAACAGTCATATCGGCGGGATTCGCACCGAAACCTATGGCACCGAGAGCCAGTTATTCGGCCGTCAGGCCCCCTGTTTGTGTCAAATAATGACAGTACTAGATAATCAGTACTGTATCTAGCCAGTTTTTTAAAAAATTTCCTGTTTTTTACCTGCTATATTAGTGCTTTCAAAGCGCTCAGTGTGAGCCAAAGGTATAAAAAAACAGAATGGATAAAATCTAAATAAAATGCACGTAATAACCATCATCATCAGTGGTGCAACAGCCCCGTGGTGGACCAAGGCCGTCTGTCCACTGACAGATTCCGAGGCAGGAGATGTTTTGTTATTACGAGGTAGGGTTGTCAGCCTAACGCTCTACAGTCCTATTAGACCGGTACCTACGGTTTAAAGTGGACTCCGAACTACTAAAAACATCTATGGCATCCATTGGGACTCGAACCCGAAACCTGTGGCATCTGAGCTCCAGGGATATTTAATAACCATCGTGCGAAAATTCGTTTCGAACTTTATAGTACGCTTCTCCCAAAATATTGTATAAAATGTTCTTAAAGAG
Source organism: Caerostris extrusa (assembly GCA_021605095.1). Taxonomy (NCBI): domain Eukaryota; kingdom Metazoa; phylum Arthropoda; class Arachnida; order Araneae; family Araneidae; genus Caerostris; species Caerostris extrusa. The sequence continues at coordinate 13,245 of BPLR01004158.1, read as the reverse complement.
GAGTCTAGGATTTAAATTTAATATCAAAATAATATTTAAAAACGTAATCAAGCTGTGCTGTGTTAGCTGTGCTTGGTTTACGCCAAATAAACAAAAACAAGTAATGTAAAAAAAATTTTTAAGTCAATTCCTACTTTTTTCCACTCTATTGCAGAAAGTCCTTTATAAATAATGTTCATACATTTTTTTAAATTTTATCTGGCGGCATCCACTGGTAGATATATGCCACTTAAATCTAAAAAAACTGTAATTAATTAATTGAATTTAATTACTGAATTAATATTTGAAAAAGTGTATTAACATCAAGTGTCATCCAAATAAACAAAAAAAAAATATATATTATTCAATTCCTTCTATTAGCTCACACTCTCCCTATATATATCTTGGTCACATGTTCAACCGTTCGTAAAATACTTTTAATTCATCCACTCAAGTTCAAATGCATTTTTTAACTTGTAGTGGATGACACTGGATGTTAATACAGTTTTTTTTTCAAATATTAATTCAGTAATTAAATTTAATTCCGTAATTTTAGTTTTTTTTTTGTAGATTTAAGTAGCATATATCTACCAATAGATGGCGCCAGATGTAAGAGGAAAATTTCAGCATTATAAATACATTATATAAGACTTTCTGGAATAGAGTGAAAAAAGTAGGAATTGGCTTTAAAGTTTCTAATGGAGTAGTATATTGTTCTTGAAGAGTAGTATTTGATTTAAATTTGATATCAAAATAATATTTAAAAACTTAATTCACCATACACTACACTTAATTCACCATACACTACACTTAATTCACCATACATACACATAATTAAAGGTTTACGCCAACTAAACGCCAAATAAACAAAATAAAGTTATTATTTTTTTTTTTACTTAATTTACCACTATTTTTATCGTCTGCTTTGAGAAGTGGCTGGATTCGCTCAACGAAAAAGATAACGCCAAACGATTTTTGAGAGGGATGTCAACGATTTCTCCAGACTCAGGTGCCGTGTCTTTTTATTAGCAGGTGCTCGCTTTTCCATGCGGGAACGTGGCCGTGTGACGTCACGCCTTGGGGTTGAGTTTTATCACATATTGCCAAGGCTCGCAGATGTAGGAAACAACCAGAAAAGAAGGAAGTTCTACATCCTTCCAACGTTCTGTTCTTTGCACTAATTAGAATGTCGAATTTTTGAAATGGTGTCTTGAATCGAAAAAAAATTCTACATTAGGTATGTGGAAATTTTGTTCATATTTATCTTTTTTTAATTGATAATGTAAATTAGGTATCAAAATATTAATTGATGAGCAATATTTTGTAACCGAGATATTCCAAAATAAGCTTATTTGATTCGAACAGAAATGTAATTGCGCCATTTCGTTTTGATGTGTCAATATTTTGGAACATTTCGAACAGTTTTATTTGAGTTTATACGTTTTAGAAACTTTTAATGTGCACAATTTTCTGCAAAATCACTATGATTTTAATTTTTTTAGGTTTCTAATACGAATTTTTTCAAAATAAAGCAAAGGTTTAAACTAAATTCATTAATTTTTTTTTTTTTTTTTTTGTCTTATAAAGTAGTGTAACTTTATTCGTTTACAATTGGTAGTTTTTTTCTTATTTAAAAATCAATTAAATTTATTGAAAAACCACTGTAAATGACTTTAATTTTCTTTTCGGTTTCTACTGGGAATTTTTCAAAATAAAGCAAAGATTTAAACTAAATTTATTTAATTTAAACTAACTTTAATTTTTTTATTATTATTAACTAAATTTAGTTTTTCTGTCTTATAATGCAGTGTAACTTTAAGCGTTTACAAATGTCGATTTTTATTTGTTTCTAAAGATATTTTTTTATGATTCATTTATTCGCTTGTAATAAAATTATTTGTACAAGATACAATTACTTTTCGATACAACTCAAAAACAATTTTGGAAGAAAAAAATTTATTGTCAATTTTTTTTTTCATCAAATCTTGCTTTTTAATCAGGGATGGCCAACCCACATGTTCTTGCGGGAAACTGGAAATGCATCCTAATTATACATCCCAATATTGGATTTAGACCCACTATAGACATTTTTTGGAGTGAAAACTGAAACTTTTGTGTTGACTATTATTCATACATGTAAGCATAGATAATATAATAATAATGATACTAAACGGACATTGTAAAGAAATATATAACACTCGTTCATAAAAAAATATATAAAAACGAAATAAAAAAAATGAAATCATTAAAAAATATTTACTAGTGCGATATTTGTTTCTCCACTCATCATGAGTTCGCAGAATATAATTTAATTTTTCTGCGAACTCACAACTATAAACTTTATCATTAAAACAGGCATTATCTGTCGTATATTCGCTAGGACATTATTTTAAAATCAAAGTTAATTTTTTTCTCATCATTTCGGCAGTTAATATTTGAATATAGGGATGCCAACATGATGTATTTTTTAATACATCCCTCCTTTGGTCATTATAAAATAAATATATTTTGTAGAAGTGTGACAAATCTCAAGTGGCCAAAAATGTTGAAGGCTGGCCTCGGGTTGGCCACCCCTGGTTTAAACTAAATGTATTAAGTTCGGTTTTTCTGTCTTATAATGCTGTGCAATTTAATGCATTCACAATTGGTTGTTTTTTATTTGTTTTCACTGATATTTTTTATGATTCATTTATTTGTTTGTAATAAAATTCTCTGTACAAGATACAATTACTTTCGATAAAGCTCAAAACAATTTTAGAAAAACAATTCCTTAGTTATTGTGATATTTATTTCATCTCATTTTTGTTTTGATATTATGTAATTTAAAACTTCTAACTGTCAAAAACTAAAATTATTTTAACCTTATTAAGACCCTATCAAAAATATCTTATAATAAATACTCTATTGTTTGAATCGACTTTAACCACTTGTAGAGACCTGGTGGCCAATTGACCAGCGCTCTGGCTTTTGGTACCACAGGCTTCAGGTTCGAATCCTGGCTGTGGCATGGATGTTGTGAGTAGTTTGAAATCCCCTTTAAACTGTAGACTGTCTAATTAGCCTACTGTCTAATTAGCCTAAAGTGTAAAACTGTCTGATTAGCCTAAAGTGTGCACAAAATGACGGTAGAGCGACACACCAAAACCAAATCCATTTGGTAGACAGCACCATCTAGACCAAGCCCATGAACCCGTAAGGTCTCAAGGAAGGAGGGAAAAGGGGACCGCTTCTGTTGTGTTGGAGCACCCGTAGATAGAAGTCTGACTTGACTCCATCCAGTTGACTTTCCACGGGGTAGGATTGTCAGCCCTACGCCCAACAGTCATATTATAACAGGACCTACGATTTAAAGTGAATTCCGCACCTCTATAAGCATCTATGACACCACCGGGACTAGAACCCGAAACATGTAGTACTGAGTACCAGAGCGCTAGCCACTTGGCCATCAGGCCCCAGTCTAATTAGACCACCACTACTACACCTACACCACACCACACCACATCACATCACATTACATTACATGACTGTGCCTAGAGCTGAGTTGCCCGTTTACAGTTTGGGAATGATGTGGATGAGAAGATGTCTGATTGGGCTCTGTGACGCTCTACGGTCATATGAGACTATATATAAAAATTGTAACAGTAATATACTATTTAGTATACTCTTTACTCATTATTATAATATTTCTTTAAGTGGGTGAAAATCTGGAAAACAGGAATTAACGTGATTGGCGGTGGCATGGATGTTTGTGAGTGGTTCGAATCCAGGTTAAACTGTAGGTCTCTATCTAATTATCCAAAAGTGTGCACAAAATGATCTTAGAGCTACAAACCAAACCTATATTTGGCCACTTGTAAATTTTCCAAACACATGCTGATGGCAAGGTGATGCATTTTTTTTTTTTTTTTTACATTTTTTCTTTTGATTATAATATGATGATATTTAGTTATTTTTCCGACAGTAAATTTGACATTTACCATAAAGTTGTTGACGAGATCGTTTACCTACAACTGCAAATAATAAAATTCCGAATACTTACTTAAACCTTGAGTGGAAAACCAATAAAATTCAACTGTTCATATACTGATGTAACAAAATAAACCATCAAATCGACTGTGAAATTTAATGGCGGACAAAGATCAATGCCTGGAGGTACAAAATTATAAGTTCGATTTCGAATGTTTTGACTGAAATGTAGCTTAGCCCACATCTTTGTAAACAAAGTTCTGTTTTTCATATACGGTTTTGATTTGTGTCACAAAAGATATTTTCAAGATATGGACGGCCTCCATATATTTACCTTCATTATTATCCTGGTTATTCCAATATTTTGAGAATTTATATAAACAACGCTTTTTTCCTCCTCAATATACTAAATTCTTAAAGTCAGACGGAGGTTTGTTATAAAAATTGTGCATAACAGAATATTTTCATTGTTTTCTGCATAATAAGCAGCCAATTATTTTTTTTCCTAATGCAGCTGGCAAATAGACCGTGATCTTTTTATGTCATAAGGGCTGCACCGATGTTACTCACTTTGCACTACCCAGGGGGTGTGTAACTTGAAGATAAACTACGGACTCGGAGTAACATTACCCCCGCGACGCCCTACGATCATATCTGGGACCTACGGTTCAAAGCGGATTCGAACTACTACAAACATCCATGACAACGCCGGGATTTGAACCCGATACCTGTGATACCGAGCGCCAGAGCCCTAGCCACTCGGCCATCAGGGCACGTACCAAAAAAATTGTAAAAAACACTATTTCATGGACAATTGTTTCCTGTTATCTTTGACCTGTGTAATCTGCAATTTCTGTATATTACAAAATCTGGAGAAATTTGGTTAATGTCTAAACGCGTCGATATTTGTAAAAAGCAATATAAGGTTATTATTTTTTTCTGTATATCGATGTGTTTGTTCATGATATACATAAAAAGAACTCCAAACGACGAAAAGAGTACATTGCTTAACCGAGAGGACTTTTGGGGGTTAATGTCTCCCATTCTCGTGTTGTTATGATAGTAAATCTGGAAAACTCCTTAGGTGCACGAAGAAGCGCCTACACGTACTGTTATAATCGTCATCGAGTCTTCTCGTTTATGAACGTAGTGGACGCTGTCCAGTGGATTCGCATCACGGCTCTCCTACACTTGAGTGTTTAATTTGTCACTCTATGGTCATTTTGTGCGCTCTTTAAGCTAATTAGACCGGGACCTACAGTTTAATGTTAATTCCGAACCATTCACAAACATCCATTCCCACCTCTAGGATTCGAACCTGAAGCATGTGGTACCAAAGGACAGAGATCTAGCCAATTGGCATCAGGGAGCAGGGCTGCTCCTACAAGCTACTCTTGCACGTTACCACTGGGCCACAAATCAGCAGAGATCAGAGAATCAGCAAGATTTTAAGTGCATCATTTTCTCCTTCCTTAATTTTTTTTTTTTTTTTCCACTTCTTTTTCTTTAATTTTTTGTTTCGCTATACCTATCAATATTTTCATCATTATATAATGTAAGTGTTAAAAATACAATTAAAACTTTTAATATTTTCTATCGGAAATATACCTTTATCGATATCGCTTAAAATTTTATTTCATTTTTATTTAGCAATAAAATATTTAAGAATAAAAATTTTATGACGACCATCGCAAAATAGGAATTTTCTAAATAATAGTTAAATAAAATGTTAATTTAATCATTTTTTTTTTTTTTACAGCCATTACCAATTATTTTGACATCTCCTTTTCATTGCCACCAGTGTTAAATTTTACCGCGTGACTGAATTTTTGAAAGATGCAATTCAATTTTTTAATGGTTTCCATCTAGTTGATCCGTCTCTCTCATTCTAAAATAATTTAGAAAATTTTTTAATCAAAATTTATTATTATTTAGAATATTTTTAAATATCTATGATAATAATAAATTTTAATTAAATTTGCGAAATATATTTTTTATTATTTTCTAATACAATGAGAAAAGTTAATGAAAAGTTTATATTACTATTTTTACCGACTGTTAGCATGTATTTTATAAACGAATCATTTCTTTTTTTTTGAACGAATAAAAAATTATCAATAATTGTTACATTCAGACTCTTTATTATGAAAGACACATCTACATATTCTTTAGCATTCTTTGATTTTTGAAGAGTTTTAAAGAAAGTAAAATCAAGAGGTTTATATATTGAGATTAATAATGTGTAAAAAAATATAATAACATAAAATGAAAATGATATAAAATTATAATGCCTTTAAGGAATGAACAAACGTAGAGATAAATGTAATTTTTAAAAAATACAAACTGTTTATTTTAAAAGAAATCGAGACAGAATATATCGATATAGTCCACTTTTAAAGTAGTACTGGCAGTGGCTTATTAATAGGGTTTGGCTAGACGGGCAACTTGACCTGCCTGAGCAAGGAGTCCAATGAGTATAGGAAAGGCCTGACATTCATTATTACAAAACAAAGTAAAATTTATTAATTCTGTATAGAATAAATTTAAGTTACTAAAAAGGGATAAATTAAAAAAAAATGTGTATCAAGATTTTGATAATTCATATGTTGTTTTGTTTCTAATGCAGCTGGAAATACAGGAGACAGTTAATCTTTATGCCATCGGCAAGGCCTGCACCGCTATTCACTTCGATTTACCCAGGGGCGCGTGTACCTTGAAGATATGCTGAACGCGAAGTAACCGCTGCTGCCCTCACAACGCTCTACGATACTATTAGACCCAGGGACCTACGGTTTAAAGTGGTTCGGCACGCATCCATGGCACCGACGGGACTCGAACCCAAAACCTGTGGTACCGAGTGCCAGAGCGCCAGCCACTCGGCCATCAGGCCCAAGAAACTCATATGTATGAGAAAAGTATTACATCTGGTAGTAATAGAATGGAAACAGTTACGCAAGAGTAATCCCAATGCTAGGTACTTCCCCGATTTTTGGTTCTTGAAGTACTTAAATAAAAGTCCGCGCCCGAAACTGTTATCCATGCGCCACTGGGACATTTTTAAATTCACTTGTTATGGAATTCCCATGATTCTGCACAAATTCAACTGAAGATTGCTCCACTAAAGGATCACAAGCGGCCTTGATTGCACCTTATGAAATCGCCCAGATATGATATGATACTGATATGATATAATGAATATATGAAATCGTTTGATAATTAAAAGTGCGAATTCTAGCTGGCAAAAAATGCCAGAATTCCCATTTTTAGTTGGTCAGTCGTAAAGTTAATTAGTTGATTGTGGAAATTAGAAAATAGCATGTCTCTAGTAATGGAAAATATATTGGTGAGAGTGAAAAACGAAAAGAAAAGATGTAGTTTGAAGAAAAAAAAAAAAGAAGTTGCCTGAAATAAGTCGATACTTTAAGAGTGAGGAAGAAACAAACAAACAGTGCGGCTGAAATGAAGAAATTAGCCGAACCAAAAAGTGATAACAGCCTGTACTAGCGATAAACATAATCAAAACTAAGTGAAGCGACTGAAATTGACTTGGAAAAAAACACATCTTCGTCATACGTTACTGATAAGCGTCCTTTTAGAGTACTAAACGATGAGGTACCTAGGGGACCTGAATGGCCGAGAGGATAGCGCTCTGGCGCTCGGTACCAGCGATGCCGTGGATGTATGTAGTGGTTCGGAATCCACTTTAAACCGTAGGTCCTGGTCTAATAGGATCGTAGAGCGTTAAGGGCTATTGTTACTCCGCGTCCGGAGCTCATCTTCAAGCTACACGCACCTAATGGGTAGTGCTAAGTGAAAACGTCGATGCAGCGCTTTGCATTAAGATATCGAAGACAACTGTCTAAATGTTTTCCAACTGAATTAGAACAAAAAAATGATCATGTATCTGCCAGTAAGCAGGACAGTTTTGGCCCACCATGGGGCTGTTGCGCCAAAGAAGGAGAAGAAATGATCAAATGAAACGGTTTGTGATCGAAAATAGACATTGCAAACCTAAAGGCACTTTTACGTACTTTATTAAAAGAAAATACACAATGATGATACTTTTGTATTGAGAGGCCCCATTAAAAAATTTTCCACCGGCCTCAGATGATAGAGTTACGCCACTGAGTACTGGGCGTAACTAGAATACAGAAGAACTTAAATTCTATTCTCTATTTATGGTGTCTGTTGTGTAGTTTGTCTTGATCTGTTTTCAGATTCAAGAAGATTCGATAGTACTATGACAGCGCGTATAAATGGAGCTAAATTGCAAAGTTAAAGCCTTGAAAGAAAAAAGATGAAATGTAATTTAAATGATTAAAGTAACTACTTTTTTTTTTTTAAGGTTTCGTTTTTAGCTTTTAATTTATTCTGAATAATTTTTTCACAGCTCTCAAATTCAAATTAGTCCATTCTTACCCATGAAATAGACTCTCTCCTTTATTTGCACAGCTGAATATAGATGAATACAGAACTTCGAAGGCAAATGTCAGAGAATTTATTGCTTCTGTAATCTGATGTGCAAGTAAATATTGATGTTAAATTTGTCGATGTAGAGGTAAAATTGTGTATAGTAAATAAATTCGAAATTTACTCGGACAATTCCGAATTTTTAATTATGTCCAAGACTATGACCGGGATTAAAAGAATGATTTATTATAAAATCTATGTTAAATCTGTATTTATTATGTATAAATATCATCTTGGTTTGACTCTGGTTTAACCTTGTTCCTCATCAAGATTTAGTTCTGGTTTAGTCGTGGACCTCATCAAATTTAGTTCTGGTTTTAGTCTTGGTCCTCATCAAGATCTGGTTTAGTGTGTTGGGACAACCTCATCATGATTTGGTTTGATTTAGTCTCGGTCCTCATGATGAACTATTTGATTTAGTTTATTCACCATCAGGTTTAGTCTTGGGTCATCATGTTGGTTTGGTCTCGATTGATTAGATCCTTATTTTGGCGAGCTTTTATTTTGAAACTCAAGTAATGGAACTTATATTGGAAGATCGTCTAGTAGGGAAGCGATGGTTGATCTCTCCGATCATTTGAATAGATATCTTAAGATTAAACCTGGAAGCCTGTATAAAGGCCATTTATTTTTCAAATAAGTGACCTCACCTTTCGCACTTTTGCTATATAATGCCCAAACCTTGCAGAAAGTAGTAGTAATTAGTACATAGGATTGGCTATCAAAATGAAGATAAAAACACCCGTGGACACTAAAAGTGACGGTTTTCTGGGAGGCTATACTTTGTGGCGATTCTTAAATATTATCCTTCCTGCGCTTCTATTTTATATTTTAATATAGAAGTATATATCAACGACAGTATGAAGAGGTGGCTTAAATTATTGTTCTTAAAATCACTTTTTATTCTGGGTGTTTATTATTTTAGTCTTCCACCTATTCTTACCTACTAGGTTTGGGCGTGTCTCTGGGTCATTAAATCATTGCATCATAATTTCTAAAGTGATCGGAAGAGGGCTCACCTTCTCTAATGAGATCACACTTAAGTTACTGTTTCAAAAATAAGAACTTGCAGAAATGGGATGCCTGTAGGCCGAAAATCTAAGACCAAACCGACAACAGTGATTTGCGAGACCATCAAATAAAGCATCATGAGACCGAACTCATCAAAAATAGTCGTAGATCTTGATGAGGACAGATAAACCAACTAATCTTGATGACAAGGGCCAAACCAAGATGACATACATAACTCAAATGCAGGAAGGTTCAACATGGAGATTTTGACCAAATATTGCTGGATACGTTCAGTACGTCTTGGACATCATTCATGGTAGAACTGAGATTAGTCAGAATAAGCCTAGGGGCTGTTGCTGCTTCCTGATTACCTTGTCAAATATTTTCATCTGCTTTGTCAGGATTGCAGGAAGCTATTTTGGCTTCTGGTTTCATACTAAACTCTACATTGCAAGTAAGGAGAAAGTCATGGTGGTGGAATGATGTTGGTTTGAACTGTGAGGAATGGATTAAGCAAAAAAGCGAAACAACAAGGAAGAAGGCTAAAATTACATTTCTGGCAGCAGTTAGCTCCGTTTTGCCACGCGCGTCAGCGCTTTATCGGTTTGCCGGATCAGAGGAGGAGCGATCAGACAGGCGTGCAGCCTGGGCCCCCTTAAGCTGGGAAGCAAATTTAAAGTTCTTTCATGACCATACAGGTTTCCCTTTTTGCCAGTAGCGTCAGTGGAAGAAAAAATGCAATGTCAGTGCAGGGGGGCTGGTGAGAGAAGTTTTTGTGGAGACTCGCGGCAGCAAGAAAGTACTTACGTAAAAGTGCCTTTGGAAATTTCTGTGCTCTGTTTGATTCTACAAACATTTTACTTGGTGTCATTTCTTCATCTTTCTTTTTGGCACACTTGGCCATTTCAGGTGGGCTGGCTTCAGCTTTACAGGCTATTATGATCGACCTGTTTAGTCGGTTGAAGCCACGGCTGGGCAGTTGTCTTCGATATCTGTCACAAGCGCTGCATCGACTGATCTGCCCGATGTAACAGAAGATGACTCTGGACGCGGAAGTAACAACAGCCCCTTAACACCATGCGTTTCCTATTAGACCAGCGGTTTTACTGGTGTTCAGAAATGGGTTCTGGAACCACCGCTGTGCATCCACGGCATCGCTGGGTACCGAGCGCCACGAAGCGCCCTTCTTCTCTGACCGCATTTCTCAGGTCCAGGTACCTCATCGTTTAGTACTCTAAAGGACGCTTATCAGTAACGTATGACCAGGCCAAACAATTCACTCCAAGTCCTGATCGCTCACTGGTTTGATTATCATTACCTGCGCACAGTTTCGGCCCCAGCTATTCATTTCAGCCACATATTTCCTCGCCTTTCAGGCAACCTGACACAGCTGGCTGCGCATCTTGCTTTTTCGTTTTCCTTCTCATATTTTCAATTGCGGGCATGTATTTTCTAATTTCCCGCAATCGGCTGTGCCCCACGACTGATAACAAGCGGTTGCTAAGAGCACCTTGAGCTTCAAATTCACTTTTCCAAATTTAATCAGGAGGCTGGATTTCGTACTCATTAATTTCTATATCATATCGTGTATATCAGATTTATATAAAGATTGCGTCAGTCAGCTTTGTGATCCTTAGTGAAGCTTGGAAATGCTGGTTGAATTTGTTGCTGAGATATCATTACGGGCGACCTAATAAAGACCTATGAGTAACTCGAGGAAAATGAGACTTTGTTTAAAAGTTGGCTCCCAAAGAGGCCAAAATGAGGAGAAGTATACTAACTTCCAGGATTATCTTCAGTGACTTTCATTTCACATACTATTACCACAGTCTGTTATCTTTTTATCATATATGGGTTTATTTGGGGCCTGTTGAGCCAGGAGTGGAAACGGTACTCCTGGCGCTCACTAAGTACTTTTTGGGTTTTCCATCATTATAGTGCTAAGCCTTCAGGCCGCATTCTAACCTCAGTAGAGCTTCATTCATCTTCAGGCACACCCCCTGAATCACCGAAACCTGTGCTTTGTCTCAGCATTTTCCAACTGCCACACATTAAATTGGCAGCTTATGAGATTATCAAAATCTTGATACACATTAGCACCTGGACCCCATTCCCTTTATTGGCAAATTTGTGAGGTACAGAGTGGCACAAATTTTACTGTTTTTATGCTGTGAGATGTCGAGCTCTCGACCCATTATCAGGCTTGCCCAGCTCGCCACTGGCCGCTGCCATGCTACTTTAAAAAGCAGGACTATGTCGATGCTATTCTATTTCTCATTCTTACCGGTTTATCACGAACTGCCACATTTATCTCTACCGTTTGTTCATTGAAGCGACCACTGGTACATATCATTTTCATTTGACACCGCTACTACATTCAATATAATAGACTCTTGTTTTACTTGCTAAACTCTTTTCAAATCAAGAATGCTAAGAGATGTCTTTCTAAAGTCTGAATGCCCGGCTGGTGTTGACGAGGCCCTGGAAAAAAGAGATGTTGATTCGTTTATAAAATATACATGCTAACAGTCCGGTAAATAGGTAATATAAACTTTTCATGTCTCATTGTATTAGAAAATAATAAGAAGCACTATTTCTTTTCCAAACCTGAATAAAAGAATTTATTATTATCATAGATATTTAAAATATTCTATAATATTAAATTTTGATTAAAAAGAGCCTGCAAACACCAGCCCCAGAATGAGACGGATCAACTGATAATAAGAATAATTGTCTTTCAATTTGCCTGTGTGTGGCATAAAAGGAGATGTCAAGGCTGTGTCTTGCAAAAATGATTAAACGTCAGCATTTTATTTAGAAAATTCCTGACTGTGGTCATAAAATTTTATTCTTAAATATTTTGACCTTTAAATAAAGTGAGTAAGAACACAACATTAATCAAAGTATATTTCCGGAGTAAATATTGAAAGTTTTAATTGTATTTTTAACACTTACATTATATATTGATAGGTACTAGCAGACAAGAGCCAAAGAAAAGAGATGAGGAAAAAATTAAGGGAAAATGATGCACTTAAATGCAGATCCTGTCTTGTCAGATTATTGACCAGTAACTCGCAGAGTAGCATTGTGCAGGACAGCCTGCTCCCTGTGGTGGCCCAGATCTCTGAGGTTCGAATCCTAGGGTGGGGATTGGCTAAGGCTGGATCCCAGTCTGAAATTGCAAGGCACTTTTTCATGGAAGCCTTTTTGAAATGGATGCAGAACCATGCTTTGCTCAGTGTGGAGGTGCAGTAAGCCGAGGAAAGGCTCGGCATGTTACCTCTCTTGTGTGGAGGCGCAGCTTTGCTGGTCAGCATCGGGGTTTCCCGTTTACTGGCCGATGGAAGACTGAACAAAAAATCGACCAAGCAATATTCATCTTTTTCAGATAGTTGAAGTTCTCTGTATCATGGAACACAAGCATCATGCAGAAAAAAGAAATAATGGCTGCATGCTTTGTAAATGTGACATGATTTGCTTCGAATTCTTAGGAGATTGCAATTACAGGTCAAGAACTGGCTGAGCAATGAAAATAGTTATTTTTGTACGGAGAGCCCCGTGACCGGTGGCTTAGCTCTGGCATCCAGACCTCTGTATCCGGTTCAAAAAATCCCGGCGTTTATTCATAGTGTTCCCTTGTGATTCGAGAATCCGCTTTGGCTCGGGTCAAGTCGCGGAGATATCTGCTCCAGTCATGCAGTTCTCTTAGAGACCCACCCCCTGACCCAGCTCTGGTGCAGCCCATGGCCGATCACGACGACCAGAAAGAAAATGCCTGGTGGCTTTGCTTATTATACTGGCTCTCTGTTATGCACAGGC
>BPLR01004157.1:0-57339 GCA_021605095.1 Caerostris extrusa | reverse complement strand
TCATTACGTAAATGCTTCATTTTTTGCTTCTACTTTCTAACATCTTCATGCTTATAAGGTCATAATGTAATAATGATAAAATCCAACACCTTCAACTCAACAGTAATGCCGTGAATTTAACCATCACATCTTTTTATGACCTGCCGGATTATTTCAACACGTAATAACAACAAAATATGGCAGAAAACAACAAGAAGGCTAACAAGACGGGGGTATATATGTTATTCCTTCCAGAGGGACTAATGTCTTTCAATTATGAAAAACCATATCAAGTTTCATTTCGTATTAGAGAATACCCAAATAGATTTAATTATGCAATTTTATTATGATAATCTGAGCCATTATTTGGAGCAATGTTTTTTGATTCACTTACTTTTAATCGAATCTTTGTCCTTTTTGCAAGTTTGTTCAGATAGTGTTCACACATTTTTGTATCAGTTTTTTTAAAAAATATATTTCTACACAAGTATAAGAATTTTATTTTTATATTCTCAGTCTGTAACCTTGCTTTTGTTGTTATCTATTATATTTTCATTTCCAAGATAAAAAGAGCTTTCCTCCAAAAATTGAATTGTTCTACTCTCCAGCATAATCCTCCAGAGTCAATACAATGTTGTGGAAGCCATGTAAAATGGGCAGGCTTTAAAAGCCCAACTTCAAAGCAATCCCGTATGAAGACATATCTGAGGATCTGGGTGGATGCATTCAAAAATAGAATATTCCACAATACATTTCATTTATCTTTATTTTTCAAAATATGGAGTAGTAGATTTAGAGGTATGACTGGTAGTTTTGATTGCACCTTGATTGCACCTTGATTGTACTTTTGATTGTGAAGTTAACATATTGAAAATTGTTTGGATAAAGTGATGAAATGTCTTTGTTTAAATAGGTGTTAAAACGTATTTCTAATAAGATCTGAATTAATTTTGATTATTACCTTCTACTTTCCTTTTTTTCCGTTATCAGAGATTTCGGTAATACTCATGGTGCCTGATGGACTGGTGATTAGCACTCTCAAACGCGGTGCCCCAGGTTTCGAGTCCTGGCTGTGCCATAGATGCCAGTGGTTCAGAATCCCTTTAAATCATAGGTCTCGGTCTAATATGACTGTTGAGCGTAGGGCTGACAACCCCAACCTGTAAAAAAGAAAGCACCTCTTGTCTGAATTTGCCAGTAGGCAGACGGTCAGGCCGCCATGGAGCTGTGGCTCAATGAAGTAATACTCATATAACCCCTAAAAGCTGACACTTTCCTTTTAAGTATATTTTTCCTCTTTTTACATTATTAAATCCATCTTTTTAATCAGATAAATATAAACTGTAATCAGATAAATATAGCATTTTATAACTTTCAGTGCAATAACCGCATTTTTGGCACAAAGCCTATTAATTTTTTACATATAATATCGGACGACTTAACGTCTTAAGTTGAGAAACACGTTTTGCATTTTTTTCAACTATTTTTTTTTTTTTAGATGTTCTTAGAGGTTCCGGTTCAATAACGCCGAATATTGAATTTATCATATATTTAAACAGACGGATAAAAGTCAGATTTCGTACGCTCTCTTCAATACGACAGTTTCAAGGCAGATTTACTTATACATTTTATCCCTGTCAGATGTTATTTTACCGATAAGTCGCCTGCGATTAACCTGGAAGAGAGCATGCATTTCGGACACCGAACAGTTTTGTTAAACAAAATACAGGTTTAGAGTTGCAATGCATGAAGAATTAAAAAATAGCAGTAGGAAAATTTAATGCCGGATGGCTCGTTTGGGGGAGGAATTATATTACTTTAATATAATGTACAAAATATATACAGAAGAAAAACTATTCTTTAGTTTCTTAAATTATAAATTCATCAAAATTATTTTGAAAATCCACACCAAAACATTGATTCACGATATTCCTTTATTAAAAACATATGTTATTATTCTGGAATTATTATGGATAATGGAATACATAATAGAAGTAAATACGCTTGATAATGAAATACATGATAAAGTAATATTTTTAATCTTTATTATACTTATCCATTTATGTTCAAGATATTCTTTTATTAGAATGCCTAGTATGTTATTATGAACATACTCCATATTAACCATCATACTAACCATGCTATACTGTTTTTGTAAATAGGTTCTTTTTTTATCGCAATTTTTAAATCGCAATTTTTATTAATTTTATGTCAAACATATACATCTTTTTTTGCTCTTTTACCTTTTGTTTAATAAATAGACTTTACAAATACTTTGTTTTTGCTTCTGTTTCTTTCTTTGACTCAACTTCATTATCCTTAATTTTTGGACATGAGTGTATTTATGCTTATAGAAAAACTCTCTTATTTTTAATATTTAATAGTTTGCCTTTATTTTCTCAATAATTTAAAATGTTACTTTGGCACACAGGAAAAATATTTTTATTTTAATTAAGGATATTGTTATGCGAAAAAATACTTTGTGTTAGCATAAAATATATCAAAATAATATTTTCTTTTGAACGTAAATTATCAGGATTCTGAGATGTCATTGTTTCTAAAAAGGAAAACTAGAAGAAATTTGAAATATAAATAAAAACCAAAATAAACTTTATTTAAAGATTACTATATATTTTTTTTTCCAGAAATAATCGACATCAAAACTTGATTAAAACATTTCTGATTGTCGTCCAGTTTCAGTAAAAATTGAATTTAAAAAAAAGAAAAAACAAATCATTTTCCAATTTGAATTTTAATGAGGAAAAGTATTAGGGCATGGAAATGAAAGAAAAAAATTAATTATTTAATGAACAAAAAATTGTAATAAATTGGATTTATGTTATATTTAATATATAATTAAAATAATGTCTATTTTTCAAAATTAATATTTAATTATTTTACAGATTCCAAGTAGTAACATGTTAAAAAATTTCTCATGTATATGAATAACAGATGACCCAAAATAAAAAATTATTTAAATGTTTTCTGAAATCATTGTACAACATGATTATATATAAAAAAATTTTCTCGTTTTATGAGCCACTAGATGGCATACTATTCACAGAAGATTAACAAAATTTTTGTTTTAAGATATTTTGAGGTATGCACTGAAGAACCATATGAAAAACAATAGTTAAATTCTAACAGTCACAGTTACAGTGGCAAAAATTCAAGAATTTCAGATTACAACAACTTTTTATTGGAATGTACTCGGTAGCGAAAATCATAAATAGCGTTGGAACGCTACCTGCAGCACGAAAATCGCCAGCCCTAGACAGAAACAACTAGTAAGGCCAAAGAAAAAGACGAAAAGTTAAGAAGAAGTAAAAGTGAAAACAACTAGTAAAGGCAAAGAAGTAACTGAAAGCAAACCATTTTACTGCTTTTTCACGAATTTTCTATGTGTCCTCCTTACATATAATGACATTTTGCATGGGATAGATAGTGGGATAAACTGAAGATCCTGGTTAGACCATTGTTCTTTTTTTTTCATATTCTTGAGGGCATACATCAAAATATCTTAAACCTAAATTTTGTTCAACTGCTGTGACCTGTATGATAGTTAGAAACTCATATATATAGAGAATTTTTTTTTAATAATCATCTTGTATTTTAAATAATCAGTATATATATATATATATATATATATATATATATATATATATATAATAAACAAATACAGTAAAGTTTAACTTGGTTTCAAAATAAGTATTTTATTATTTTTATATTTAAAATTTTCTTATATTATTTAAAACTTAATTAACGGTAATGAAATATGCTTAATTTAATTATTTTAAGAATAATTTCATTTTCATAACTTATTTTAAAAATAAAGTATATTTGAAAATATTTTTAGCATTCTTGATATAAAAAATTATTGAAAATATTTTTATATGATTAATATATAATGTTTTTAATTTTTAATTTATATTTTTATTTAGATAATTTGAAAAAGTAATTTTTAAATCAAATGTTGTTGAAAGTTATGAAATATGAATTTTTTAAATCAAGTTTGATAAAATTTATTTTAAACCACTTTTGTAGAAAGAAATATTGTATTTGCATGCATCGAAACTTAAGACACTTATGGTTTCGTAAACAAATCATCTTTTCAGGTCAATGTGACATTTAGTCCACCCAAAAGTGCCGTGACATTTTGTGTAACAATGTGAAAAGTCGATTTAAATTATACTCTAAGCGAAAACAATATACCATACATAGTAATTTTATTTAATTTTCAATCTCAAGATGATTTTTTTCTCTTGCAATTGTCATTGATTTAGGGTTTTAAACCTATTTATACTTAAATTTCAAAGCTAAGTTTTTTTTTTTACTAGTGACCAAAGAAAAATAAAATGTCTTATCTTCTCCAACGAGGGGCTGAATTAATTTCTTAAAACACTTTAAAGGCAAGACTGCTAATGAAAATATCCAGATGCTTTGTCGTAAGTGGTTTTTAATTTGATAATGCAACAACCTATGTTAAAATTCAATATCTTCACTTTTAAAGTATGTATATATATATTGAACTTACTATCTAACCTTAATTGATGAGTTAAGAACAACTTTTATAGTAATAAATTCAAAAATTTAATCAATTTAATTGACTTTAATTGTAAGTATGAAGGATTTCGAGAATTACCAGATTTTTTCAGAGATTTACCAGGTTGAGTTTGTTCAAATTATGTTCTGTAGAAATCCTTCGTTTACCTTGATTGCTATGTTGACGGTACTTTACGAAAACTATGCATTATATAAATTTAATCAACGTTTAATTCAATTTTTTTACGAATATTATATTCCTAATATGAGGTCGATGATCGAAATTTTTTAATGAAATTTGTTGAAAAAAAATTTCATTTTATCTGCAGAATGTATTTTCACATATGAGATCTTCATTTGTAACTGCAATTTTTCAATTCCTTCCATTAGCTCACACTCTCCCTATATATATCTTGTTCAAATTTTCAATCGTTCATAAAATACTTTTTATTCCTCCACTCAAGTTCAAATACATTTTTTTGAACTTGTAATGACACTTGATGTTAATACAGTAATTAATTCATTCATTAAATTTAATTAATTAATTTTAGTTTTTCTGAGATTTAAGTTCAATATATCTACCAATAGATGGCGCCAGATAAACATAAAGAAATGAATGAAAATTATTTATAAAGGACTTTCTGCAATAGAGTGAAAAAAAAAGTAGGAATTCACTTAAAAATTTTTTTTTTTTTATATTACTTGTTTTTTTATTAAAAACTTACAAACTTTTTTTGATAGAATTAGAAAAGAATGCAATTTTAAGCCTTATTTTTTAAGAACAGTGTTAAGTTGTTTTTTTTTTTTTTTTCGATGCATTGGAGTATTTTGTGTAATACAGGATAAATACAAAATTTTTGTCTTGATTTTTAAAAAATTATTACAAAATAAGAGTTCAATTTAATAATACAATCTTGGTATCATCGAATAATTCACATTAACCAATTTTTTCCCCAATAGATCTGAACATAACTGATGTCGTAAATGATTACGATGCAGATATACGAATTTCAACAATGGATTATCCATCAATATGATGGAGCACCTCCTCAATAGGGTTCCTTATTTCTTTTGACCTTAGAGTAGATGACTTATGACCCCGTGGATTGGTAGGGACGAACCGATACAATAGTCAATTGCTCTTTTAATTTTTTTTTTATTTTGGCACTATATCAATGACAGAAATTTTTCACCTCACCAGTGTTTGACATGAAAACTGAAGGTTAGGTATGAGATGCTGCATTTTTATAAACGTCATGTTAAAAATCTCTGGAGAAGAACTGAATTTGATATTCACCGAGGCAAATATAAGCGGCTTAAATAGAAATCTACTGAACTACGTGGTTTTATTATATACTTTATGATAGTAGTTACAATTTGTATCCAAACTAACATTGTCTGGTTATATTATTTTCCCCGCAAATATTTTTTTTTTATAATCGACGCAATACTTGCTGTTTACTACGTCATATACATATATTTTGTAAGGGTTTCCTTAGAACCCGGAAACTTCTGACTATAGAGCTCCAAAACAGAAAGTGCAAAATTCTTAACGAACTTTTAAACAACTAACTAACTTCCTGGCACTACAATCAATGTTGGACCATGGCCGTCTGTCTATTATTGTCATTTCTACCCTCAACAGTCATATTAGATCGGGCCCTACAGTTTAAATTAGATTGGGAGTTTGATGGCCGAGTGGTTAGAGCTCTGGCGCTCGGTACACCACAGGTTTCGGGTTCGAATCCCGGCGATGCCACGGATATTTGTAGGGGTTCGAATCCACTTTAAACCACAGGCTCCAATCTCATATGACCGTAGAGAGTATGACCCATTCATTTTCACCCACATCATTCTCAAACTGTAAAAGGTACTCATCTCTAGGCACAGTGATGTGGTGTGGTGTAGTGTAGTAGTAGTAGTTTAAAGTAGATTCCGAACCATTATAAACATCTATGGCAATGCCGGGACTATGACCTGAAACTGTGGCACTGAGTGTCAGATCTCTAGTCACTAGTGTCAGATCCATCTATCAGGCTCCCCTTTTAACAACAATTTTTTTAAATGAAATATTTGAGTGAATAATAATTTTAAAATTAATATAGTAATAAATATTATTATAGATATTTAAAAATAAATTTAATTATAAAAAATGAACTTTCAATCTGCATATTTTTGAGAAAGCTAGAATTTACAAATAATAACAGAAAAAAAAAAAAAATTATTCATGATATTCTTTAAATGACATTATTTGAAAATTTGTTTAAAGATTAAAGACTTAAATATTTAGATTAAAATTTTATTTGGGCTCAAATGTTTATTGATTACTTAAAAATATCATTTATTTGAAATTAAAATGTAAATACATTATATTTCCTCTGCATTGCTTTTATTTTGTAAGATAATTAGAAGTGCTTTATAATGTACTTTTTCATTGAAAAAAAAAATGATGTGGTAAATCATACATCCCTTATTTAATTTTTTTACAATTTTAATTAAATATATAGTTCTTTATTTAGTAGTCTTTTGCATGCAATCTGTTTATAAAGTATAGATATTGTACACCAAATGATAATTTCAGGATAAAATTTAATTTATGAATTTTTGTCTTACAAGCAGAATGTTTGAATATTAATTAATTTGAAAGCAAAGGTGGATTCGCTTCACAGTTTTAAAACATTGTCACTCCACCGCATATTTTAACTTATCTGAAATGCCCGATCTTGACAAATTCTATGGCCCGAAGTATAATTAGTTTTAATCAATTTGATTAATGACTCGGAAAGACAACTTGGAATGAAGTTGAATCTTTTATTTAATGATAAATTATTAAAATTTCATTATGTTAAGATAATTAAAATTAATTAAATTACTTTAAAAAAGAAAAACACATTTCTGCATGCATTTATTTATTCATATGTCTTTTTAAAAAGTACTTTTAAAAGAAAATTCTATCTGCATATTTATCATTTTTTTGAAAGACATTTCTTTATAATAATTAAGGTGAATCATTTAAAATATTTAAAACAATGAAAAACTGTTACGAGAACATTACTAATAATTTATTTTTACAGAAAATTTTTCAAAATTGCCAAATATGTTCTTTATTATCATTTAAATTGGTTAATTTTTATGAAATTTTAGATTTTAATAATAAATTCTTGTACGTGTTGATGGCACAGAATTGGTTAGGTTGCAGTTTATCTTTTCATATGGTCTTTTCGTAGTCTGTATACCAGTCAATCATTTAATGGCCATATTATTGAGACGTAACTTGATTTTGGTTGCATAAAACAAGCTACAGTGCTTAAATTATTTGTTTTGTTTTTTTCAGTACTATACTTACTCTAAGATGAATGCATGTTATATACTCCATGTTATTGAATACGTCGCTAGACATGTTTTTAATATAGATCCGTTCATTTAAAAAAAAATAACCAGGTTTATAATATCATGAGTGCACATATTCCTTGATAAAGGTATCCTCAGGGTGCTGTAATAATTTATTTTGTGTTTTTTGGGATTTCTTGGAAAACTTTTTCCCACCCTACCACCCTACTATTCTATATTTTGTACAAATAGTGTTTTTTTTTTTTTCCATCTGCAAATGCATTTCTTGCCATACACCCTTTTGATATTCAGGTTTTTGCTCTAAATGTTCAGTTTTCATCTCTGCAGCTTATGAGCACTTTGAGTCTTGAACAATTTTATTTTCTTTTTTTTTTTCATCTCCTTTTTTTTTTTTAGTCTTTGAATGTGAAGGGACTTCAGTGCCTTGTTTATACCATGATTGTTTTGTTACAAAAATTTCATTGTCTTGTTATGAAGTGCATGATATCGAAAATGCAATTGTGGATTTTTTTGTGTGCAAAAACGATGTGTTTCGAATTCATTACTTTTCAATATTTTTTTGATTTTTATGTTGATATGTTCTGTTTTACATATATATATATATATATATATATATATATATATAAATATATATGGAGAGAGAGAGAAAGAGAACTAGTCTTACACATGCGCGAAGTATTTAGAAAATATAAAAAAAATTATGGTTATTGAATATCTTTATAAATTTTCTGAATTTCAAATTTAAACGTGTTATTAATGGGATTAATTTATGAACAACAATTTGCTGAAACCTTTTACTATGCTTAGCCTAATTTGGTATTCACAATTTCAAATCAAATACAAATAAATCAGAATGCAAGAATTATGAATTTTTTAAAATACTGCTCGCAGTAAGATGCCAACCCTAATTCAAAAGATTAAATTATTACTGCTTAAATGTAAAAAAAAAAGTATTCTAAGTAATTTTAACAATTATCAAAACGAATTAAAAGAATAATTAATACTTCATAGAATGTAAAAAAATATATATATTT
Source organism: Caerostris extrusa (assembly GCA_021605095.1). Classification (NCBI taxonomy): domain Eukaryota; kingdom Metazoa; phylum Arthropoda; class Arachnida; order Araneae; family Araneidae; genus Caerostris; species Caerostris extrusa. Next base: position 48,433 of record BPLR01004157.1, on the reverse strand, counting down.
GGAATAACTTGCATATATATCAAGTCTAAAAGTTATTTTTGGGTTATAGATCTATTTTAAATTATAATCTCTCTGTTCCATAATAATAAGAACAAGTAAATATTTAAACTTGTACTATTGATAATGCAGTTGCAGCATAAAATTTGCGAACTCTCAATCAAAATCAATGTTTCATCACATCTGTCATTTGCTTTGACACATATTTCTTTCATTAATTATTACGAATTATAAATATTTTTCTAATTTCATCAGCTTTTCGAAATCATTTGTTTTATTACAGTTAAACATCAATCCATTGTAAAAGTACGATGAGAGTTACTATTGCTCAATTCCATTCATTAGTTAAATTTTAATCTATATTTTTTTATAATAAGTATTGCTTTTTACGTTTATTTTCTTTTACTGCTACAATTAAGTGACACATGAAATTCATTAGCTGCTACTACTGAACACATAAAGTTACTTTCTATGAATGACTTTCTGGATGACTTCATTTACTATTTATAATACATATTAAAAATCGTCTCCTGTCTCGAAATCTGACAGTTGGCAGACGGCCTTGGCCCACCATGGGGCTGTTGCGCCATTGAGGTAGAAGATGAAGAATATAAATTAAAGAACGGTATTTCAGTAATAAAAACTTTTGCATATGAATTTTAATCTTGGTATAGTAACAATGTGCAGCTTTTTCTAGTTCTTATAGCTTAACATTTCATATCACTAAGAAATATGATTGTTTGCACTGAATCTATTATGCTGCTGAAATTCACGAAAATTTTAATTAAATACAACCTAATAATTTTGATAACAAAATCGATGTTTTATATTATATTAATGTTGCTCATAATAATTAATGTGTTATTAATGCTGTACATTAAAAATAGTAGAAACCTTCCTATTATAATATGTTTTTATAACATTTTAAACTTTTAAACAATGCATTTTATGATAATTTTAATCTTTTAAATAATAACAATATGTTCATCGTAATATTTATTTTTATAACAAAAAAAAAAAAAAATAGTAGAAACCAAATAGTTTAAAATAATAAAAACCTTTTCATTATAATGAGTTTTTATGAGATTATTAACTTTTTAAATAATGCATTTTATAATAATTTTAATCTTTTAAACAATAACAATATCACTATCCGTAATATTTATTTTTATAACAAAAAAACCCAAAAAAACTTTAAATTGTTTGGATATATAAAGACGTAGTTTATATAAGATATGTTTCTTTAGAAATTATACTGAATCACAGTTTCAATATTATTTCTTAAGAAAGTTTAAAGAAGTTAAACATATTATGATAGATATCGAGTTTAGAAACATCTGCGATGTTTACTAGAAATAAATAAAATTAATATTACGATTTTAGGTGGGCGACGACGTTAAAACATGACTGAAAATACTTCTTTAAAACAAATGAGCGAAAAAACAGCTCAACAAACTTAAACACCACTTAGCACAATGAAAATATTATCATTCATTAATTCTTTAAACATAAGTGAAAATTACACATCAACATGATAACACTTGAATGCCAACAATCATTTATAATCGAGCAATTACGCAATCAAAGAACCAGTTCCGGTGATTTAATTGCCATGATTCTTCCTCGGTGTTTAGTTTTATGTTCTCACAAGATCCATTTATTTTGTAGTTGACTGATTATAGTAATTTACCTTCCTGAAAACGAAAATTACGTGAAATATAATATGGGAAGTTCCAATTCAGTGCTTGGCGACGGAAAACGCTCAATTGCTTTAGTATAGATCTCGAATTTCTTGAAGCAAACACTGTAGACATAACTGCCTGGAAAGTTTCGAATGGTTGTTAGTGTTCAAAAAATAGTCCTAACAGAAGAAAAGTTTTTTTGTCAAATGTGCATTTATATTGTTTTATCAGTTTTCCTTAGAAGTCCTTTTATTCCAAATATTGTAATAGTCAAAATGCTTAATAGCGCAATGAATATTTTCTTTTAATTGATATTTAAAACTTTTGTAATATTAGACAGATAATTCTCTTACAAAAAATAATGGGAAACAGCTTATATTTTGCAGATAAAGAAATGTGAAGTAGTTTTTCAATGTAATAGCTGAAATATATGGTTTACAAAATTTCAAGACTATATATATATATATATTTGTTGAATATAAAATAGATTATTTCATAAACAGTTTGTTGTAAATGAAAACAAACAATATGCTAAATTATATCGAAATATAAATATACCGTCATAAAATTATACGTTTTGGCTTATAAATTCTTCTTCTTCTTCTTCAATGGGCGGCCAAATGGCCAATTAGAAAGCTCTGGTCTTTGGTACCATAGACTTCAGATTCGAATCCTGGCGGTGGCATGGATATTTGTTACCGTTTCGAAATACATGTTGAAGTGTAGGTCTCGGTCTAATTAGCCCAAAATGTGAGTAAAATGACCGTAGAGCGGTCACAACCAAACCAAACCAATCATATCTTCTTCAATGACGCAACAGCCCCATAGTAGGCCGAGGTCGACTGCTTACTGGCAGATTTCGAGACAGGATATGCTTTCTTTTTACGGGGTAGTGTTGCCAGCCTACACCCAACTTTCTACAGTGATGATAGACCGGGACGTACGGTTTAAAGTGGATTTCGAACCACTACAAATATCCATGGCATCGCCAGGATTCTAACACAAAACCTGTGACATCGAGAACCAGCCACTTGGTTATCAAGCTCCTGGCTTATAAATATTTTTAAATATTTCAACTTAAAGCTACTTTGCTTTACTAATATTTCAACTTAAAGCTACTTTGCTTTACTAATATTTCAACTTAAAGCTAAAGCTTTAAAAACAATCCGTTACATGATTTCTCTTCAAATGCTTTAGGAATAATGAAAACTATTTGAAATTTTGTTATAGATTATTAAACAGCCCTCGAATAATTAGAAACACATATTTTAGTTTTAAGTAGGAAATTAAAAGAAGAAATTCAGGGAATTTATATTTATTAAACATTAGAGGCTATACGAAGATTATTTCTATTAACTTAAAAATGAGGAATATCGCTGGTTATATATGAAGACATAACCAACTAGATATAACTAATATAACTAAGATATAACAAATATATGAAGATTTGCCAAAAACGATATTTTGAACAACATTTTAGATTTATTCACAAAATTTGTTTTGTTTCAATATATCTCGATATGTGTATTATTTGTTGTCATATGTTTTCTATTTGTATAAAAGCATGTGTGGAGTTTCCTAATGAAAAACAAATCAAAAGTATGTTCAAAGGTTTCAAAAGGTTGACTCAAGATGATAAAATAACATTGCAACATACTTTTGTGAATCGAACTGAAACAGTTTAAAGAACATTCATAAAAAAAATGTCAAATTCATGAATTTACTTTATAAATTAACTTAGAGTAGCTTTTTGTAATTCCTTTCTACTATTGTTTACTTAGTGATTCAAAATATTTAGACAATAGAATAATATTTTTATTATTGTTTCATAAAACTGAAAATATTTGAATGTTTTCTATTTACAAATAAACAAGGAATATTCAAAAAAGCAAATATGCATCATACTGATTGTATGCAATGTTCAAACAACTGAAGCCGTAGCTGTAATTGAACAATATTATTGCATTTTATAAGGGTTTTGAGAGAGTAATTTAGTCTCTAAAAGAAAAAAAAAAAAGATTAAAATAAAGAAAAAAATTGCATTTATGACAAAGTAAAAGTATTTTTTATTTTATATATTCTATGTTTTCAACAGAAATAACATAAATTTAATTTTAAAATATTTTTATACATATATATAACATTTATTTTTAAAAATATAAATTAAATTACACATAAACAAATTTCTGTGCCTAAAGTATTTTAAAATTATAAACAATTAAAATTTTTATAATATGTTACAGAAGAATTCAATATGATATAATTTATTATATTATATATAATTATATTATTATATTATATATATTTATATTATTATATTTATATATAATTTAAGAATTATATATTATAAAAACTTTAATAATTTATATTAAAATTTTTATGTGATAGAATAATCTTTTGTTGAATAAATAGGAAATAAAAAAAAAACATATGTTTAAGTTATGAAAATATATAATTCCATTTTATGGTAGAACAGTTATGATTTTCGTAGCATAAATTTAAAAGAAATAAAAACAATTCTAATTTATTCCTCTGTCGAAAAATAAAAGATATTTTTGTATATGAATTTTTAGGGTCAGCCATAGAGAAAATTAATGATGTTTAACCTCATCATTTTATTCCTCACACAAAATGAATGGTCACGAAATCTTCAATCAGCTAAAACGCATTCCTTCACAAATAAAAGGATTAAAAAAAGTTATGATGTTAATAATTATTATTATTAACATCATGAATTAATAACTAAATTATTTCATGAATATGTTACATTTTCATTTGGTACGTAATTAAGAATTAAAAAATAATTGTTTATACCACAATAGAAGCTGTATTTTTAGTAAAATATTTGTTGTGTAACAATAATATATTTTTATAGCTCTATAAATATTTAACAGCTTAAAAATATAATGATTGAGAATATACTCGTATAAAAGATTCAAAAACCAATTCTGTGATTTCTTTCTGAATCAAATGTTATATTTCTCATTGACTTCCAAGCAAATTTACCAAAGTAAAATTTATTAAGATACTTAAAGATAGTCAATTGTGCGTTATGCTTTCTTGTGGTTTAAAAAAATTTATAAAATACATGCTATTTTTAATTAATTATATTTTAATATATTTCAAGTTTTAGTATTTTATAAAATTTTAAATTGATAATTCATAAAATAATTAATTTTCCATTATAAATTGAAAGAATAAAGAATGAAAATAATAAGTTAAATAATTCTGCTGTAAGCCGTTTTATCTTTAAAAAACATTGAATATCTACTAAAAATAGATTTCTAACATGACAATAATAAAACGTAGTTGATTCAATTACATTTAGCATCACAACTTTCTTGAAGAATTTTAAATGCTTATTTCTACACCAAATATCACTTCAAATAAATAATTTTCAGATGAAAGTAAATATGTAGAATTCAAATACAGTGAAAGTCCGTAGACATCAAATAAAATTACAAAATTTAGAGTTTGAGAACAATTTTCAAATATTTTATACTGTCTATTATATCCAATTTTCATAATTCTGAATCTCTTTCATACAAAAACCTATAAACTTATGTAATTCAAAGTTTTCAAATTAAAGATTAAAATATGCTTTAAATCCAGTTAAAGGAATAGTTAAAACTCCCTACCTAATGAGATACGAAATAAAAATACAGAAATATTATTTTATATGAAGATGTCCAAATAGTTTTCTAACATTCATCGCGATTTATAATTAAATAATAGCGATAAAAGTCAAAAATTTCAAAATCATCATTCATTATACAAAAATAATAATGTTGTATTAACCACGCGAGACACCAATTTACATTAAGAGAATTCAATTGAAATGTTATGCATTATCATAAGGATAATGGATCAGGTCTTAAACTTAACAATACTGATGACATTACAAATGCGTTTAATTAATAGTGTCGGAACTTAATGCCTTCCGACATTATTAATTATACGTGCCAGATATTCCAAAGATGATTTCATCATGGTTCGCATGGTTCCTGAATTAACTAATAAAATTGTTCTGGAAGTATTTGAGGTATGATTTCGATGAACAGATCGGCATTTTAAGAGTCAACCAGGTCTTAAAGTTTTGGGATGCAATGATAGTAAAAGGCTATTAATTTATATCAAGTTCACGGATACATTAGTTTGTGAAAGACGTATTGAGGTGTAAAAGATGTTATAACTATTGTCAGTAGTGGTTTAAATATTTTAAATGAAAATGTGGTTTAAATTATTACAGTGAATTATTTTTAAACAGTTAATTGCTTATAAATAATTATTAAAAAAAGTTTTTTATTATTAAGCTATTCTGCTTTTCATAAACAATTTAACTACTTTTATTAAATTATTAGAAAACTTCCAAAAATTAAATGTCAATAAATCGACAAAATTAAATAACTTAGTTTTGAATTTCTAACATATTATTTTACCTGTAAATATATACATTACAATTAATATTTATTGGGTTCTACGGGGAAATGTTTGCAGTATTCAGTTTTACTCATCAGTTCAAGCACTGCTTTACACGTAAATTATAGCCACTATCTTAAAAATGAGTTGATTTTGTGTTCTATCTGTTATGGGACTTTTCCTGGAACGTTTTTTCCAAGGCTACACGCAATTATGGGATTCACACAAAAATTCCAAAATTCTGCTTTTCGGAAGCTTTCTCTGGTACATTACGTGAAAAATAAAATATTTGATGTATGATAAGCTTTTTTTTTTTTGAATACTACACTACTGATCATTCACAATGTAATACCAAAAGGAACAATATACATTTAAGTCCCTTTTATTAGATAAATAAAACAAAGTGCAAAGGAATAGTGATTGAAATTACATCCTCCCTCAAGGTGAGGACCACGAAGAAACCAATATTTTATGTAGCCGACAATACTGTCAAAAATTGCTGCAGTCCATTCTGCTGTCAAACGTTGCCAACGTCGATCTTACGTAGCAAAGGGTGGTGCATGTCGAGACAAGAGTTAGCCAATCATAGACCATACGTGTTCGATGAGCAACAGATCGGAAGAAGGAACAAAAACACTATCCAAATTATAATGCCAAGTGAAGGCTGATATGACAGTCAATAAAGCAAGTGTTATGCAACTTCTCGCCACGATGTCACCAGAATCGTGATTTATCAGAAAAGGCAATGTCGTAACATTAGTTTGTCCATGTCTGGCGTTCATCGCACCATTGCATGTGCAAACTTTTGTGGTCTAGAATCAAAGGCAATCGCAATAATGAATGCCTTCCTTAAATTCCCCTGAGTTGCAAACGATGTCGAAGGGTACGTGCTGACAAAAATTGTTATACAGCAAATCTCATTTACTGCTCTATATTATTTGATGTTGCAATGCCATCCATCAGAGGCATGCGTACAATATACCTTTCTCAAAGCTGGTTTCAATTGTTGTTTTCGGTAGGTCCCTGTCTCATGGATCCATCTATCACATTTCTAAATCACTTTGGTGATCACACATCAATTTCTCATACAGGTTATCCACAATCTCTATAAACCACCACCTTGCTTCTGCCAAATACAAAAAGAGGCTTAGTTGACTCCCATCTATTTCTGCAAGTCATATTTAAGATTTCCACAGAAAAACATCCTTGACAAAACATCTACAGTGCTTAAAAAAAACTTTCTGTTCTTAACTTAAATTACTACTTGTATTGATTTGACCTACAAGTATGCGCCCATGTTGTGAAACTACGCTGAGATACTCATAATTTGCATATCTTATACATGTATTTGCTCAGTAGATTTTCACATCTTTTGGAGGCATCTTTCATGATGTAGTGTTTTGGTTGGCCAATAGCATATTTATAAAATTAAGTTTTACTGGCACAATTGTGAATCAACGAAGTTGTTGTTCGTTTGAAAACATCAATAAGTTTAGAGATGAAATGGGTCAATATAAGCAAATTGGGAAAAAAAATCTAAAGTTTTGGGAAAAAAAATTCTTTAAGAGAATTTCTTTTAAAACTATAATTTTCTTATCAGTAAACAGATAGCAAGAAAATTTGCTTGAGGCAACCGTAGAATGCAGCATCCAACCTCAAGAGAGGGCCAAACAAATTTCTCAGTTTACTCACAAATTCTATAAATATTTCATACAGAGAGTGTCAACTTAGTCACGTTTCCCTCAAAATATCGGAAGCATTTAAAAATATTTTAGTTTGGGCAAAAGTGTGCTTTTGAAATGTTGTTTAAATGGGAGCAAAGATATTTAGGACTTTTCGAATATTTTGGGTAAATATTTAGTGGGTGGTATAAATATCATATTTTGAGAAAATACATTCTCTAGTGTAAACACACATGCGAAGTTAGCGAACATAAGCAGTGGGTTTATTTGCTGAATTGTTCGAATAATACATCAATATCTTGTAAATGTAGAAATAATTGTTCAGAATCGAGTAAAATAAATTTCATTTCTTAATTATTTATTATCTTTTCCCTAAAATATACATTTCTTTTATAATAGAATTATAATAAAATAATCTTTTTGTAATATAATAGCTCAATAAACGTATCCAAAATTAGATATTATAAAATATTAAAATTCTTTACATTTCTCGTTAACAAAGAGAATTTAATAGTACAACTTTTCTCATGCACATTATTGGCTGCCTGATGGCCAATTGAATCTCTGGATGTGTTACCACAAGTTTCAAATTTGAATCTTAGCAGGGACAAGTGGTTCGGAATTCACATTAAACTGCAGGCCCTGATATAATTAGCCTAAAGTGTGCAAAAAAAATGACCGTAGAGTGACAAACCAAACCAAACCAAACCATGCACCCTATTTCACATCTATTATTTATTATTGAATCTATTGTAATTATATGGAGGAAGAATCACTTAATTCAGTGTGATTTTTATTATATTTTATAATAAAATCAGAAGAAAAAATTTTATTTTAATTTAGTTGATTTTTCAAAAATTTAAAAATTTAATCAAATGCTTAATTTATTATTAATTCATCATTTCATCAAATAATTTAAATTCTTAATTTAATCAAATGTTTAATTTATTATTAATTCATCATTTAATTAAATGTTAAAATTTGTTAATTTATAATTCCACACTTTGAATTCAGCTCAAACTTTATCTGAAATTAAATATACAAAAAATCATTTTATCTACATTTTCGTCTTAAATATGCGGTAATTTGAAAAGAAAGTCATATTTCCTTTTGTAAAAGATAAGAACTATTAGAATAAGTAAATGGCTTCCTATGAGGAAAACAGCTAGAGAATTACTTCCACTGCTTAAAGTTTAATTACAAAAAGAACAAATAAAAATTTTTTTTTTTTGCTTGTAATTTCGTCGCAACTTATCAGGAGCAATCAAATGTATTTCCGTTTTATAGTTAGTGAAATACGGACACGTTAAATCAATACAGAAAGGAAACCGATTTTATTTTAACAGTTCCTTCTTTGCACACTCAAGAAAATTGCATCCTACGCTTTTCGATAAAAATAAAATTATTTTCTACCCTTTTTTTTTTGTCATTATTTAGACTTTTCTGTAAGAATTTTTTACCTTTGCCATTCATTTCTTCTTATTCTAATATCCTGTCTATAGAAATAGAAAGAACTTCATGCTGCTTTAAAATTTTGTATCGGATTTTATTGCTGTAAATTTTAATCCACAAATTAAAAATATTCAGTTTAATGATATTTAAATATATTTTTCTGAAAAGGAATACAAGTAAAAAACGTTTTATAATAATAAATTCATTTTTGTTAATCATAATTTTTAAATATGTTATTAATATTTTTCTAGTTATTATTTTTTTGACATTTTTAAGGATGTATGTAATGCATCCTTAATTAAATACTAAGAGTAAATTATATATTATTTTAAATTATATATTATTTCACCTCAGGGTAATAAAACATATACAGGGAAAATATAGGGGGTATATAAAAAATGTGTATTTAAAAATATACTCATTTTATTAATGTAAAATTTTGCTTTGGAAAAATCATGTTAGAATTTTCAAATTTAGTTACTATACGTATATGTGTATAACATACTTTATTCTTGTTTTAGATATATTGCGATGCCTCTTGATAATAAATTCTTTTAATTAAATCTCTAATCTTTAACTTTATAAATGTTTAAAGTCAGTGACGTATGTTTAAAGTTCTGAAAGAATGTGCCAGTGATTAAACACATAGAAAACTCATTTAGCCAACCTTTAACTCTACTTTCTCCATAAGTCTTTACGAGGCTTTTAAAAAGAAATAACAGTTATTCAGTATTATTTAAAAACAATATATTTTAAATTAGTTTATTTTCTAACAAAGATCTCATCATTTAAGCTTTAAAAAATGAATAAAAAATGTAATATAAACCAAAATTATTGCAAGTCATTTTCAACTTTGCGTTATCAGGGCCGATTCATTTTAAACCGTCATGCCATTGTCGGTTTATTCTAAATATCTTCTTCTAATGCAGATGGCAAATAGACCGTGATCTTCACCATAAGGGCTGCACCGATGTTACTCACTTTGAATTACCCAGGGGGCGCTTGTAACTTGATGGTAAGTTACGGACGCGGAGTAACAATGCCCCCGCAGCGCTCTACGATCCTATTAGGACCGGGACCTACGGCTTAAGGTGGATTCGAACCACTACAAACACCCATGGCAAAGCCGGGATTTGAACCCGGTACCTCTGGTACCGAACGCCAGAGCGCTAGCCATTCGGCCATCAGGCCCTTTATTCTAAATATAAGAAAACATTTTTGAATCTTATGGGAAAGTATCGATCGATTAAAATGATATTTTAATAACTGCATCAGATTGAAAATCATCAGAATAATAACTGCATCTTATTTGACTGATGCCAGCAGACGTCATGTTCAACAGATTCCTCTTTGCCATGGTAAGTGCTTCAGTGGTATCTACCATCCATCGCGTGCAAAATGTCATCGTGTGTGAAGGAGGTCATGTAGAAAATATGAAATACATTAAAGTGTTTTGCTTTCTGTTTCTTCTTTGTCTTCATTGATTGTTTTTCAGTTTTCTGTGATTTTCATGCTATAGACTTCAAATCTTATTTATGGTTTTTACTATGAAGATCATTGCATTTCAATGAATTAATTGCAATTTATACTTGCATTCAAATAAAAAAGTAGTGTTTTCCATTTGAAATTTTGGAAATGTGTCACTGTAACAGTAAATATTACAGTTTAACTGTTGTTCCTCATATACTGATTCTTGAACGCATACTTAAAATACATTAAAGCAAAATTTCTTGCAGTTTCTGTGAATGGTATGACAGGTAGGAACTCATATATCGAGATAAATTTTTTATATTCATCCAGTACATGAACCTTTCCCAATTTTAAACTTTGCATTGCAAGCATAGGAAATATTATAACATTCCAGATTCACCTGCATTCGATATTTTATGCGCACTGAAAGAAAATATTTGTGATTCTTGCCTTTTGTATTATTCTGCAGGAATTAAAGCAGCATATCACTGCTGCAATTGTTTTCATTGCATGTAATCAAAGTACTTGAGAGTATTATGAGTTACAAAGAAAAATCTCTCATCAAAATCTATTTTTAGAAGTTTATAAATTAATAAAGTAGTTTAATTCTCTAACTCGTCTAGGGTTTTATAAATAATTTTTTTTTTTTACAATCTTGAGGAATTAGAATAATTTTAAATGTAATGAAATTTACACTCTTGTCCAAATTTACGTTTACATACCCAAAAATAATGATATTCGATGAAATATCCAATCAGTTGGATCCATGTTTGCAGGGAATGTGTAAAAAAAAAGCCTAATTAGCAATATCCATTCAAAAGTAATCAAACAATTTCTGATATGCAAATCTAGACTTACGTCATCCGATGTCAAGAGCTTTGAGCAAAGTGAATATCTGAGTGAATCTTTGCAACATAGCATTTGATTTCAAAGTAGAAGGACTCAGATCAGTTTGTTAATGGTTTCGAATTATCATTTGGAAGAATTTGGGAAGTGGCTACTCACGCGCATTTAAAAACAAGGCAGCCAATGTCATATTTCGAGGCAGATAGTCTTTATGCTATTGAAACAATTGATGGAACTGTTGTAAGTAGGCCTGGATAATATCTGGCAATAACTGTCAGTTGTAACAGGAAGACTACTGCTTGCTGGCTAAATTCAGAGCTTGCAGTCGCCACTGGAACTGCTTTATCACGACAAACGACATGTAAAAATCTTAATGTAAAAGGCTTTATGTCAGAAAACCAAAAATATGTGTTTCATTGTCTTCACAACAAAAAGGGATCGCTTTAAAGGGTTCAAAACATCAGAACTGAAGTAAACTGCATTGGTCCCATGTTCTCTTTACTGATGAGTCATGGTTTATTTTTAAAGGTGATACTAAATCTTTTACATCTGGAGGGAATCAGGAACACAAAATTATTCCTCGAACATTACGGAACGTGATCGTTTCGGTAATGGAGGTGTAATGGTATGGGGAGGAATAATGATCGATGGACGCACTCCCTACACGTTTACAACAGTATATGTGACAGCTCATGAGATATCGGAATGAGGACTTAGAGCGTTATGTAAGTGCAAATGGATTTTAATTTTTATTTATGGATGACAATGCTTGTCCACATCGAGCAAACATTGTTCACGAATTCCATGAAAGTGAAGACATTCAACGAATACCGTGACTAGCAAAGTCTCCTGATCTCAACACGATAGAAAACATATGGGACTACCTCGGAAGAAAAATTGCACAAAAAATCCTCCTCCTAGAGATGTAAATATTCTAAAGACAGCATTGCTCGAAGAATGAGGCTTAATTCCCCCTAACTAAATTTAACAGAGAAATGTAGATATTTGTTTTTTTTTTTTCAAAACGCACGCACGCACAAAAACTATAAAGTGCTTGAGTCCTAAAAAAAAAAAATCATTTGATATGTATTAATGTTCTATTAAAACCGCGATATTAGATGTGCTTCAAATATTTGATAATATATATATATATTTAAATAATTAAAAAAATATTCTTGATTCATTTTTGGCCGCGATGGTTTTTAATAATTGTAGAAATATAATGTTACGTTTCAATATTATTTTTTCTATTCCTTAGTATTTTAGTGTGCCAGGTTGGACAGCCAGATTGTAACTGGGTGTGGTTGGATTGAGATACTTGAGGTAAAATTGGAGAACTCATAGCTTTATTAACACACGTACAAACATCATACACCTACAATTAGAGGAGTACAGTATTTAACACATTTAAAATATACAGAAACGTGGAAGGATTCCACTTCTTAAAAACTCGATATGCGCAGGATGCGTGAAATATACTTCCTTTTTCCTGGTAAGGGTCTGTAGCCCAACTGACCAATTCTCCGGGGACCACTGAAGATCCTGCCACTGCGTAGGAGGAAACATGGTTACGGCATTTATTTTCTGTTTATAGATTATTAACTACTCTAAGTTAAGTAGGACAAGTTTTTATTTTCATACATAAATTTCTATAGGAAAAATAATAAATTGTAGGCAAAATAACAAACAAACAAAAAACAATCATCATATTATGGTTCTTTCTACTTATACACTCAAGAGCCAAAGACATTATGACCGCCCCTACATTTTGCAATGAACTCGCCTGGATGACGTGGAAGGCACGTGATCAGGTGGAAGTGGTATTTAACTGGTATTAAGTGGTGGTACTAATCCATGCCAAGGCGGGTGGATGCCAAGGGATGCCAAGGCTGGGTGTTTCGGGCCAAGGTGGGTCTTAATGTTTTGGCTCTTGAGTGTACACCTGGAAAAGTATTAATGTATATTTATTTGAGTAATTATTAAAATTTGAGAAATAATTTTTTAGTTAATGATTAAGTATTCTTCATTTTTATCATTAATGAGAATAGTTTCATTTTAATAAAAAAAAATATTGTCAAATAAGTAGCTACAATTTGTTAGTAATAAATAAAAATTTTTGTATAGTTTTTTATTCATTGTATTTCAATAAATGTTACATGGATTTGTTTTATTATATCAAAGAAAATTTTAATGAATTTATTCATTCAAAAATTTTCCACCATATATATCATTTAATTAAAAAAAAGTTTTTTTTCTTAGAAATATGCTTTTATTAATAGTCAATGAATTCCATGTCTTCATTAACAAATGACAAAAAAAATTGTTTCTCTTTCAAATATTTAATTATGTATTTATTATCAAAAATTTTCTTATTGGTTTGAATATATTTTTCGATTTATCATCTATAACATACATTGAAATAAAAATATAGTAACAATTTATTCATGTAGTTTTTCGTCTCTGTTACTGAACGAAAAAATACTCAAATAATTATGTTCTTTTCTGTTACTGTTTAAAAAAAAATGAAAGAAAAAATACTGATTTCATTCTGTTTCAGAAACAAATTGTACAATAATATAAATGAACACTCTATAAAATTTAAAACATAATCAATAATTTTACAATTCATTCAAGAAAAAAAATTGTTTTTGAGATTAAGTTAAAATAACTCTGTATAATTAAAAATAATGGCGTCAATATTTCCTTAATTTTCAATTTCTTTCATAATATTTTTAAGTTCCCGTGTAGGAATATTTAAATTTGAATTTAAGTAAAATGATAGTGGTACAATTAATTTTAAATTAATATTATCTCATAGAAATTTTGATTTTTATATGATTATTTAAAAGAAAAATCTTTTCTCTTACAGTGAATTAAAAAAAAATTCCTTTATTTTTAATGCTATTCTATGAATAATTCAACTGTTTATACTGTTTTATACAAAAAATTGCCTAGTGTGCTGTGTTAAATTTTAAATTTAGCCACTTTAAGCTGGTACATATATCGTAACCTTTAAAGAAACAGAAATTGAAAATAAATACATTTAAAGAATTATGCAATGGTTCAGGATTTAGGAAATTTATTTATTCTGTAAGCTATTTCTTAAGACCCCCTCACTAAAAACAAAACTGGTCTGGTAGGATTTGAAAAGAACAAAACAAACATAAGTTTTATGTTGAATTATGTTCTTTGAAAGATACTGACTTTCTACAAATTGGTTAAAGTTTGACCAAATCTTCCAGGACTTGGAGCTGATTCAGTATATCAATAAAGGATGTAGGATCTTTGTCCTAGATTTTAAGTAGCTTAGGACCAAAGAGAGCGGAATAAAACCCATTGTTAAAAGGGATTTTTTCGCTAACTTAATGTCACAATAATAAAGAAAAAAAGTTAAGAAAATAAATGTTAACATTTATTCAGAGGATATATTTATTATGTGTTTCATAAATAAAGCAAGTGTAAAGGAGTTATATGTCTTATAACAGTTATTGTGAAATGTCACAATGTAAATAGAAGACATTATATTATTTATTATATTATGTTCATTATAGCATGTGTAATTCTTAAATAAAGTTATGTGCATACAAGTTTTACAGTATAAATTCAAATTCACCCTCAAAAATTTGTTTATTATTTTTTTACATATATGTTGGTAAGATCAAATATGCATATGTACGTCTAAATAGATTTCTAAAACAGTAGTGATGAACAGGTACGATAAACATGCTTGCTTACATATGCATGGGGTATGCATACGCTAATCTGACTTTTATATCACAAGGACAATTATGTGTTTACCTTCAACTACAAGCGCATATTTAATGATGTATGTTTGTAAATGTAAATGCATTTGTATGTGTGTATGCACGTGCGCTCGTATGTGGATATATAGGAATGAGTTTTATATGTGTTGTTTATGCATTTATGTAGTTATGTATGACAGTGCATATATATACACTCAAGAGCCGAAACATTATGACCACCTGTCAATAACGAGTTGGCCCACCTTTTGGCGCGCAACACAGCTTCAACTCACCTTGGCATGGATTAATACCACCACTCAATACCAGTTAAATACCACTTCTACCGGATCACGTGCCTTCCACGTCATCCAGGCGAGTTCATTGCAAAATGTAGGGTGGTCATAATGTTTTGGCTCTTGAGTGTATATATATATATATATATAAGAAAATGTATATGTATATGTTTCTGTATGATTGTTATTCTATGTCGTGAGTTTGTAGTATCAGGTGGAAAATCCTCTTAAGAATGTGCGGCTTTCATTCTTCAGAAATTTTTGTTTAATAATAAATATATTAAAATAATAAATAAATAATTAATAAATTTTCTCAGGAAATCAAGGTATTTGTAAAATCTTGAAGATAACTTTAATAAGTATTGTATAAATTTACAATAATATACCTATTTATATATAAAAAACATATATAATAAAAGAGATAAATGAGAACAAAAATATCATCCATGAACCAAAAATTAAAAAATGCTTTTTAATAATGTAAAAATAAACAACAAATATTAAATTGCATTTATCATTACACTGTAGATATTAGAAAACATTTCTCTTATTTTATTTATGAAAATCAATACGAAAAATGGTGGACATTCAACATTGCAATTTTTTACCCTGTTTTTGTATTTTTTTAATTTATTAAGACTGCTTACAAATGTTCTAAATCATCTTAGATTATGGAAAAGAAAATGCATTAAGAATTTGTAAATGATGCATATAGAAAGCTGCTTCCAATTTCTGAGCTATAGCAAATTGCCAAACTTTTATTTTTCTCTAATCATATAATAAATCTAATGTATAAGATGAATTTATGTGTCTTGCAGTACAGAGCTTTCATTTGTGTAAACATAACCAAGAAATAAGAGAATTTGGTTTAAAATTTGTCTGCAGCATTTTCCTTAAAAGGAATTATTTAATGGACTAGAATTTAATTTATTTTTAGCATAAAATAATGGTTTGTCTGCATGCTCAAATGAAGAAAATATTTCCACTTATTTTACAGTCATATTAAGTTATATGATTTTTTTATTTAAAAAAGAAATCTTATTGCTGTTTTTATTTCGTATTCTTATGAAGATTTTAAAAAAAATACTTCATTAGAATACGAAATTCAAATAGTTTAATTTTATTACCATGATTTGTGTTTGTACTAAATAAAATAATAATATATATTTTGTAAACTATAATATATTTAATATAATTACACTATAATACATATAACTGTATACACTACAGCTGTAATATATTTTTGTAAACTGATCAAGGAAATAATTTAAAAAATTTAAAACGTGATTATTTAAATTGGTTTAAATTTCTTATGTACTATAAGACATGAAGAAAATTTGATATTTATCGATTTCTCAAGTTAAATTATAGACATCATGTTAATAAAATATAATATGAATTTTTAAAAATTAGTTCAATAAAATTATTTTTAATTATATAAAAATATTAATAACAATCAATTCTATAAAAAAAGTTGATCATATATTAAAATGCAGCTACACTTCTAAATGCAAATTTCATATATTTATAACTATTGTGTTGTAATTTTCATTTGATATATTGGATTGCAAAGATTTATTTAATGTAGGATAAAACAAATTGTTCATGAGTCCTAATATCAACTATAGTTAAAAATAAGTTATAAAAGGAACTAAACAGAAACAAAGATTGTCTGAAAGATAGATTAAAAAAGATAAAAAAAAATTTCTGAAGTTGAATTCAGCGTTTCCTTAGAACTTCTTTAAGCCTTGTGTTCCTAGAGCTTAGAACAAACATTTTGATTGGAATGACTTCTACTCTCTGATATATTGAATTTATCCAATGAAGCAAAAGTTTCTGAAGATATGGGATTTTTAAAATTAAAATCCATTTATTTATACTTAAAATTTTCGAAACTTATTTTTCTGCAAAAATTATATAGTTTGATTCAAATTTGGTTAAGTAATTTGTAAATATGTGGATTTTACTTGCTATTGATTGTTTTAATAAAAGAAAGCATCCATGAATAACAAAAACATTTATATAGTCACAATTAAACTTATACCATAATTCATATATTGTTATAGCTGTTTTTCTCTTAAAATCGTTTTCCTTAGCAGTTCACTTTTTAACTTTGAAGGAATCTGATTATTACTATGTTATTATTCTCATTAGCTGTTAATCAGATTTCATCATTTAGGGTAAATACACTCACGTCCATAAATTAAGGATAATTCAGAATCACACAGAAATTGAACTCCAAAATAAAAATTTCCCCTGTAGAATTATCACACACATCATGAAGACCGGACTTGAATCCAATAGAGCATGTGTGGGATATGCTTGGCGGATGAATTGCAGACCGTCAACCCACTCCCACCTGTCAACCGGAACTTCGGAGGGCATTGCTTGATGAGTGGTGTAATATTCTTCAAGATCAGATTGATAATTTGATACTCAACATGCCTAGGCGTTGTAAGGCCTGTATTGCATCGTCCGGGAGACATACTCCATATTAACCATCATTCTAACCATGTTATACTGTTTTTTTGTAAATAGGTTCTTTTTGAAATTTGCTCCAGGGAGTGAAAATCGCAATTTTTATTAATTATGTCAAACGTATAGCATCTTTTTGCTTTTTACCTTTGTTTAATAAATAGACTTTACAAATAAGTCAAATTTGTTTTGCTTCTGTCTCTTTCTTTGCCTGAACTTCATTATCCTTAATTTATGGACATGAGTGTAGAAACGATGTAGAGATGTCAAGATGTTTAGATGAAAAGATGATAATATGTTTAGATGTCATAATTAATGATAATCATAAGTAAAATCTCATTTGCAGTTGGGATAAGTGGGTACATGTAGTTTAATAGGATGTGAGCTAAGATGATAAAGGTCGTAAACGTTAGTTAATTATATGATTAGAGAGCAAAATTAAATTATTGCTGTTTGTAATGTTTAACAGATGAAACAACTTTATATATCCATAATTTTAAAACGCTTAATGTATTTTCGTTTCATGCATGCTCGAGAATTTTAGAGCATTGTATGGAAACAAATTTCATCACTACCAATCTTTATTCAGTACAAGTTCATAATTCAAGTTTAAAGTGTCATATGACACTTTAAAACCTGATACATCAGAATAGTTATATGATTAGAGAAGAATAAAAATTATCTGATCAAATTAAAATGAATGAATGATTATTGTATAATTAGAAGGAAAAATTAAAATGATTACAGTTTTTAGTTAACGTTTAATGTAATTAATCTTGATAATATTTGACACAATGCATTTAAATTAATTACCTGAATATTTGACTTTGAACATTTTAAGAAGAGGAAATCACAAATAAATTAATAAAATTATTCATAAAATTGTTATAAATTAATTCATGTATTTATAATGGGCATTGCATAGTGCAATTCGCATATACTTTAACATACTTTTTTTTTCAAAATGTCAATATAGGATTTATTAAACTTATTAAATTATTTGCTTAATACGTCAAACATATAAAAACTATAATTTAAACTTAACCTTATATAAAAAATATTCTTCTTATGGGTGGCAATTTTGTTAGGATTTATATTTTCAGAACCTGCAGATAATAATAATAATAATAATAACAATGTTAGTAATCACACTGTGAGTACTGTGGTTATAGGAAATCACTAGCCTAAAATTATCTACAGATGTTGGGGAGCAGGGCATTGAAAGATCAACTAACTGCTCAATCAATTGAACGATCCTGCGCGCCATGCTCTATTGGTCTGTAATTTCCCTGTTAAAGGAAGACGTGAGTCCCTAGATGGGTCGAAACTGACCATTTTGGAGGAACCAAAGACCCTTGGGATCACCTCCTTCGATTTTTACTTCTTTGGAGATATAGGAAAATCAATGCCCCATGTAAATGTATAAAGCAATAAATGCAGATTATCCATAAAAAAAGATTGAAATTTGGATAAAACGTTTAATAACCATACAATAGAAAGTATTTTTGGCTCTAAAGATAGTAAAAGAAGAAACTTGATCTTGCAATGAAGATCTAGTAAAGAAGTAAGAATCTAGTAAAGAAGATCTTTGCAAACCTTTGAATAAAAAGTTGATGATATAAAACTGTGGTCTATTGGTGTATTATAATATTTGTTAATTATATTATAATGGTGTATTATTAATTGGTGTATTATATTAATTAACTGTGGTCTATTGGTGTATTTAAAATTCATTAAAACATTTTAAATTTAGCTATTCAAATGTTATATTGTTCATATACTATATATGCATATGAATATATAAAAAATAACAACTGGAACGAAAGTTAAACAATGCTTCAAACAAAGTGGTAAATCTTAATGTCGAATACATAGGCATATACGTGAGTAAGGATTCTGCATGTAGAACAGGCTTTAGAAAGACACATGGCTATTTTTTCTCTTTTGGTTATTTTTCCATAATGTTTTTTTTTTTTTTTTTTATGTAACAACAAGATTCAAAAACAGAAGACTGTTAAACTAAGTAAAAACCTTGCAAAACTTTAAAAAAAATTGATGATATAAATTACTGTGGTCTATTGGTCTATGTTGACCTATACAATTTATTAAATCATTTTAAATTTAGCTATTAAAACGTTATATTGTTCATATACTATATGTATATAAATATATAAAAATAATGACTGGAACGAAAGTCTGTTAAAGTGAGTAACAGCTAAAGTTTCGTTAGTGGAATAAGATGGCTAATCTTGAAGAAACTGAAATATGGAGCCCAGGGACATGTTTAAAATATAGGAACGCTTTGAAGATGTCAAATCTGCAGAAATAATGCCTGGATTTTCTCTCAAGAGCCACAAATACAAATGGAGATTGATATTTTCCCATTACAGTGATGCGTGACCGGAAAGCAACAATTTCTTAGTTCTCTCTTCAGGAATACAACAATATCTCAGTTCTGTGATCTTCATGAAATTACAGAATCACTAGCTTCAAAGTTTTGCTGCTTCAAGAAGGCTACATAAAAGATTGGCATATTTTTTGTATTTTTTGTAAGTTGCTTTCAAGGAAACCTTTTATTTTAGCCTCGCACAGTTTTTCATACACGATAAGCCATTTAACACTCTACAGAGAACATCGATTTTGGAATAGAAATTTGTGGGAGATCATTCTATTTGATAATTAGATCTTGTTCAATCTAACCATTGATTCTCGGCTTCCATTAACCTGAAATGAACCAAGTACAAGGATTTATTCTCCAGCCAAGAACCAAGAAAAAGATCACTATGGCTGGGAATGTTTAAAGATTTGAACATATTTGTATCATGCTGGATGAGTAAACAGATATTCACGTTTATGTCAGAGGCCTTGTGACTATTGTGAGGAATAGAAATGTGATCTTGGAGTTTATATTTGCATTTGCAGGGTGCAGTGTGCCCTAATTTCATTTTTTAATGCAAGATAGCTTCTATCCTCATAAGGCTTATCTCATTGTTGAATTTCTCAGAGTATTCACTTGCCTATGAACTCATTAACTGGCTGAGTTTCAGTATAAATTGACGTTGTGAGAGGTATGTAATTGTAAAATGAAAGGCTAATTTATTCATTATAATTTGAAAACAGAATGCAGAATAATGAACAAACGAAATCACAAAATCATGAAATCCTTTAAATGCCAAACAAAATCTGTCGTTATTGAACCTCAGTTTTATTTCGTTATTGCTGTTTTCATAAGGTTGTTAAAATGTATACATTTTTTTTTTAACTTCTAAAAAAAAAAGTTACTTCTAAATTTACATCAGAAACACACAAGAGATACACAAAAGAAGACTGCAGTAATGGTTCTCGTGTACATTACCATTGTGAATGTACGGCAGACATAAGCCTGCTACAAGTGAAATTTTCGAGTAAATGCAGAATCGATACGAAACAAAAGCAGTGCATTGTGAAAAACCCACCTGCGGTATGATTCAGAAACTCCGAGTGAATCATGAATGAAGGGTCATCAGATATGCAACGGTAAAGAAAATCACAAAGTAAATCCAAAGGAACTGAACAATAGAGAAGATTTATTAAATCGTTTTTTTGACTCGTTCACGTTCTTAATCAATTTTTGTTAGAGAATCTGTTATTTGCTTGGATAGATTCATAAAAACCTACCACAAACCATAATTTCTAAGTCTCCCTACCAATTAAATAGCAATAAAATTGCTACAAAGTTAATATTATGCTATTTAAAAGAAAATATTAAAATTGAATAGATATAATTTGGTATTCGTGACGAAAAAAATATTTTCAATATAATTAGTCAAGAAAAATTCAAATTATTAAGATTCAACTCAATTCAATTGTGATAATATGAATGTGAATGTGAGAACATGCATATGGTAATACATACTAATTATACTGGTAATACTACTTTTGAAGTATGCTACGAATCATTAAATTAATTTTTTATAGATAAATAATCTTTCATTTTGATTCACACAACTTGATGAAAGAGTTCTTACTTTTACTGACTTTTAACACATCAATGCGAAGCAGTTTATTCTAAAATCACTGCCAGAAGACATTACTATAATAAACAACATTCGAATAGTGTTGTTTCTCATAATTAAGTTGCTAAGACAGTAATGGATTCATAGGTCAAATAGTTATTAAAAAGTATTTATCGCAATGGAAAAAAATACTAAAAAAAAAACCTGCATTAATTTCAATTTCTAGTGAATGATTTCTACGTAATATGTATTACGTTCACATAATAAGTTTAAATTAATTAGGTTTTTGTAATAAACTTTCTATTAAATCGAGCATGTAAGGCTTCATAATGCAGCCTTTTTTCTCACGAGAAGAGTTTTGGTATTCTATTCCCAGGAGAGAGAAATGTATGTTATTTGAAAAATATATAATAAACCCATCACTCAAATTTGATAGCAGACGAGTTTTATTGTGGATAGTTATATTACATACAATTAGTGTTTTGTACTAATGAGAAGAAACTGTCACTCAAATCCGATAGCAGATATTCGGTATCATGTATAATGAGACTCAAGAAATTGCGAATGACTGTGCGACCTTCCCAATTGAAACAATTACATACTAAATATCAATAGATATACAATGAGTTGCTCCATTGGTGATAGAGCACGAGCTGAGAAATGTCTATTCCAATGAGAAGTGACGGAAGCTGTTCTCTTCTTGACGGATTGTCTTAAAGGAGATTTTTGGTGAAGAAGTCAGAGATTTCTTCGACCAGAAGTTTTGATTTTTTTACTTTTTTTTTCTCTTCGACTGAGTAGGCCGCAGTTTTCCGCTTGCTTTCAATGTTAGGCCCTTGTAATTTCGAGAATCACGCCGTGTCATAATTAAGGTCTGACGTAGACCAAGTATTTGTATTCGACGTAGAGTCAAGAACTCTGAAAATCTCTGACCTTGGATTGAAACAATATAATTAATAATATAATTATAAATTTATACTTTTAATTTTCATTTTTTATAAATAGAGTTCTGCATATATATATATATGTATATTGTTTGTAAATTAAATTTTAAGTGTTCCCAAAAACCTGAAAGTGGCCCTCTTCTTGCAGCCGATATAAATCTAATATAGGCCGAGATGTTACACTATTTAGATTAGGCGTTTTAGATTTTTTCTATTAAATCGATCGAGTTAAGATTTATTTAAAAGAAATTTAACAGTTTTGCGTTGTTTATGAAAATATTGATTTAATTCTGAATGTCTTGTACCCAATAAATTAGAAATCAAATTTATTAGACAAAATTCGTATCGAAATTTATTAGAAATTGAATTAATTATATAATTTTATTGTAATATATTCTATGATTTGATCAGAATTAATTTCCCTTCCTTTCTAAAATAGTAATGCAAATACTCAAAAGCCGCCAATCTTCAACTCACTTTAATGTCACAAAACAAAAGGAAAGCTACACCAGCTTTCCAATGCGATAGAGCGAAACTCAAGATTAAATAACGAAATGTTTAATTGAGTTATTTAAAATTACTTTAAGAATTAAGACACGGAAAGGAGAATAAACGAATGTTAAAGTGTTTGGACTTGCCTTCCTTAATTATACGAAAGAATACAAACACTTAATTTAATAGAACTGGCAGAAAAATAAAAACATAGCATTTTCTAATCCTTTCTGAATAAAAAATTGCTTTTGCTAAACTGGAATGCAGATTAATCTTGAAATATTTAGCACAGAAAGTTTTAATTGTTTAGTATTCGTGTAATGCTGTTGCTTTAAATGAAATTTGTCTAGCTTCTTTAACTTTACGTAATTTTAATAGAATTATACATGAGGCAAAATTAACTTTTAAGTCCAAACTTCATTGCATAATAGAATTACGTAGTTAAGATAAATTCTTATGAATATTAAAGTGAAACACTGCATGAAATATTTATTTTGTTTTATGGACTTAATAATATAATAAATAGGTATCAAATTATCAGCTGTGAACGTAGATGAATGTTAAGGTAATATTATATATCCTAGTATTTAGGTACAATATCTATTTGACCAAATATAGCAAATACATATTGTCAGGTTTCATCAGTAATTCAGCAAAGAACGAGTAATAATATTAATTAAATACAGAAATTTTCTTAAATTACTGTGTATATTTAAGGTAATTTTGATTTTTATAAGAATATATATGTGTTTATATATATATATATATATATATAGATTATGCGTGTATATTTAAAGTAAATTTACTTTATAAAATAATCCAAGCACAAATGTGTTGTATATTTAAGCTAACTTGCTTTAAAAATAATTTATGGTAGGGTATATATTTCAGTTAGTGTCAAACACGCGATCATCAATCACGATGAGTCGAGCGTCAGACACTCGGCCATCAGACACATATTATAAACACATATATTAAATATCATCATAACGCCACAGCCCCATGGTCGGCCGGGCCGTCACCCTGCTACCATAATTTTAGATGGTAGATGATTCTTTTTACGGGGTAGGGTTGTCAGCACTACGCGCAACACTCTACGGTCCTATTAGACAGGGATACAGTTTAAAGTGGATTATGAACCGCTACAAACAACTATGCCACAGCCGGGACTCGAACCTGAAACGAACAACTTGGCACCAAGCGCCAGTGCGCTAGTCACTCGGCCATCAAGCCCTTTATATTAAATATAATCAGATAATATCAAGTTGAGTACAGACATTAGAAGTATGCTATAATCCTTTGTCCTTTGTAATATACCCTATAAAAATTAATTTGCTAATAACTCACATTTGACTACATATATTATATATACATGCCCTTAATAATGTTTATAATATGTTATTATTTATTTTATTCGTGAATTCCTCACACAATGTAGGATATGTCCTTAGAATCCTACACCCGTTATTTAACAAATACCTTGAGTTTCATTCAAAGTCCGTCTTTTAATCAACACTTTCCCCAATCCCAGGAGATTGGCTTTGCTCTTGATTTCGGCGTTAACTGTGTACTACACATATAAACGCACTTGGTGTAATCACCCGCTGACCTTGGATAAGGGGAAAATGAGACGCTGTCCCAATACTGATATGAAGTGTTATGACTTTCTTCGCAGGAAAATATCCTTCCACTCACACCTTTCATGGCGATTGAATCCTAATCCAATCAAGGTAACAAAGCAAACAGTGAACTTTGGGGATCATCGCAGAATAACAAGAATTGTTCAGACGTTCGATTTTTAGTTGTTCTTCTTGGTTGAAGCTCTTTTTCGTTTTTCTGTTAAGAATGGAGTATGGATATGTTATTCACTTTAAATGCTTCTTCAGTACAGTTGCATTTTAAAAGTTATACTTTCTACTAAAAGAATCTATTTTCTTATTGATTCGTTTTTTTTTTTGACAATTACATGTTGCATCAATCTGAATGAAAGAATTTTTTTTTTAAATTATTTATTTTAGTAATTATGATCGTTAAACACAATCAATATGAATGATTTATATTACGAGAGTTAATTTTAAAATAAACAAATGTCACTTTATTGTGAATGGAAACGATATTATACATTCTTTGTAAAAATTAATTATTTATAATTCGTTTATTCTGAAATTGGTTGTTTATTTATTATTATTTAATTCGTACAGTCCTTGTTCATTGGTAGCTTGTGAATAGTGACACGGGTTTGATTTCCCGAAAGACATCCTTGCAGACGTAGTGTGATAAATAAGTAGATTATTTGGAATTTATGACAAGAGTATCTCGAACAGTATCTGACTATTCTGTGGCATCATCTGTCTGTCCATAACATTAGAGAATAGGTCTGTCTTACAAAAATTGTCTTTCCATAGTAATCTTCTCAAATTAGGTACTACTAATGCATGAGATGTCCCAACATTGCCTCTTTCATCAAAGGAAAAAGGTAAAAATTAAATTATTTGCTGTAACATATATATATATATATATATATATATATATATGTGTGTGTATGTGTGTGTGTTTGCGCGTGCGTGTTGTGTATGTGTGTGTCTGTGTATGTATTTAAATATGCATATACACTGAAGTGACAAAAGTCATGGGATACCTCTTAATATCGTGTCGTCCCTCCTTTCGCCCGGCGAAGTGCAGCAACTCGACGTGGAATGGACTCAACAAGTCGTTGGAAGTCTTCTGCAGGAATATTGAGCCATGCTGTCTCGATAGACGTCCATAATTGTGAAAGCGTTGATGGTGCAGGATTTTGGGCACGAACAGACCTCTCGATGATGTCCCATAAATGCTCGATGGGATTCATGTCGGGCGATCTAGGTGGCCAGATCCTTCGTTGGAATTATCCAGAATGTTCTTCAAACCAATCGCGAACAGTTGTGGCCCGGTGACATGGCGCATTGTCATCCATAAAAATCCCATCGTTGTTTGGGTACATGAAGTCCATGAATGGCTGCAAGTGATCTCCAAGTAGCTGAACATAAGCATTTCCAGTCAATGTTCGGTCCAGTCGCACCAGAGGACCAAGTCCATGATATGAAAAAACAGCCCACGCCATTACGGAGCCACCCCCAGCTTGAACAGTGCCTTGCTGACGGTTTGGGTCCATGTCTTCGTGGGGTCTGCGCCACACTCGAATCCTACCATTAGCTCTTACCAACTGAAATCGTGACTCATCGGACCAGGCCACGGTTTTCCATTCATCTAGGGACCAACCGATATGTTCACGTGCCCACGAGAGTCGCTGCAAGCGATGTCGTTCTGTCAATAAAGGCACTCGAGTCGGTCTTCTGCTGGAATAGCCCAAGAAAGCCAAATTTCACCGCACAGTTCTAACAGACAAGTCCCTTGTACGTCCCACATTGATTTCTGCGGTTATTTGACGCAGTGTTGCTTGTCTGTTAGAATTTACGACTCTTTGCAGACGTCGCCGGTCTCGGTCGTTAAGTGCAGGCTGTCGACCACTGCGCTGTCCATGGTGGGATGTTATGCCTGAAATTTCATAATCTCGGCGCACTCTTGACACAGTGGATCTGGGAATGTTGTATTCCCTAACGATTTCCGAAATGGCATGACCCATGCGTCTAGCTCCAACTAACATTCGCGTTCAAAGTCTGTTAATTCCGTCGTGCGGTCATCATCACGTCAAAACCTCTTCACATGAATAACTTGAACAGAAATGAAAGCTCTGCGAAAGCACTGCGCATTTAGACCTGTTCTACGCGATGCTACTGCCATCTGAAAATTTGCATATTGCTATCCCATGACTTTTTGTCACTTCAGTGTATATATACAATGTTAAAAAATACTAAAAAGGTTCGTTTCAGTTCGAATTAGTGTTTTTATATGTATGTTTGCGAGTATATATATATATATATATATATATATATATATTTGTAAAAAATAAAAATTGAGTGAAATTAATGTAAATTGAGCGTTTAAATTTATAGAGTGGCTATTATTGTTGACGTGATAATCTTGATATTCAGAGATGTTTCTTGATGCCAAAATATTAACTTTTCAATGCAACTGAATTAGATTTACTTGCTTTTGAATATAAATTAGGACTGATATTGTCAACAGTAATAATTAATTATTCAATAAAATAATTAGTTAATTTTATATTATACATAAAATATATATCCCTTATGTGAAAAGGATATTACGAGTGTGAGTAGGTGGCTAAAGCAGCAATCTAAAAATATCATGTCTCGAGCGCAGTTCCTATAAAAACTTTACAGCAGTTCTACATTTTTTTTTCTTCTCTTGAATACAAACGTTCTTGCACATAAAGAACAAGTTTACGTAACTAAAATCTTTTTTTTTTCTTCTTTTTTTTCTCTCTGGTATATAGGACCACTAATACAACAGTCAACATTGAAAGAGAGGATATCTTTTAACGACTTTGAAGTCGAGTAATCCACTAAATCTTATTTTTATATATACACAAAGTTTTTTTTGAAACGCCGTTGAAAAGAATCTTTTGCCAATAGAACAATTCACTCGAAATAAATCCTCTTACTTGGTGCCTTCAAAGAACATTTTTCCCGAAAGTCTAGGTAGAATTTTTAAGGGAATTTGGTTTTTTTCTGTAAAAAGAAGTTTCTTAGGTATATTTTAAAGCTGCATAAAAGGTTACTTAGTTATTTATTATAATGTAAGCAAATGTACGAAAGACCAAAAGGAGTCAGTCAAACGAAAACTTTAAAAATGTTTTGAGAGATAATTTATCGAGCAAGTGAGAAACGCATACGCTTGAGTTTTCATAATTAGTATAATGCTTAAACAAGTTCTATAACGCTTTTTTAAGTTGCATGTTTTTATTATTTTATTTTTCAATTCCTTCTATTAGCTCACACTCTCCCTATATATATCTTGTTCAAATTTTCAATCGTTCATAAAATACATTTTATTCATCCACTCAAGTTCACATACATTTTTTTTTTGAGCTTGCAGGGAATGACACTTGATGTTAATACAGTTTTTCAAATATCAATTCAGTAATTAAATTTAATTAATTAATTTTAGTTTTTTTTTAGATTTAAATTGCATGTATCTACCAATAGATGGCGCCAGATAAACTTAAAAAATGAATGAAAATTATTTATAAAGGGCTTTTTGCAATATAGTAAAAAAAAAAAAGTAGGAATTGACTTTACATTTTTTTTTGTATAATACTTGTTTTTTTTTTTAAACTGGTAATGCAATCGATTAAGCATCAACACTTTATCTCTTTCTGGAACCGAAAACCCACTCTTGTGGCAAATTCATCTAAAATCATTGGTAATTTTCCTTCCTTCCCTTAATGCCTAAATACTATTAAGGAAATATAAAAATCCGGAAGAAACAATAAATACCATAAGCAAATTTAATTTAATAAACTCTTTTTAATTATTGCATTTATCATTTGAAACATATTAAATTAAACGAACAATTCTTTAAACGTTTTTCGTAAAATGATTATAAACAATGTATTAATATTATTTGAAATGTTTTGTAAACAATCTATTAATATAACTGAACGCATTATTTTTTAATATTAAAAACTAAAATTTCATCCATTCTTTGAAAATTTACGATATATACAGATATAAGTTTGTATGAACAGTTATAAGTTATATGTACAGATACAAATGTTAAATGAACATATATAAATTATATGTACTGCATGTATCGATTTCATAAAAAAAAAAAAAAGTAAACAACATAGTAATTTTGAAAATAATATTAAAAATATTAATACATATTAACTTTCAAATATTCATTAAATGTGTATAGATATAAGTGCTATATGGACTGATATCACGTATTTCTGTTCATATAACACTTATATCTGCATACATAACTTTTATTTCTGTATCTTATATATTAAAAATATATCTTTCTATTCATATAACTTATATCTCTCATGAAAATAGAATTACTTCCTGTGGTTAAACACCACTCCTTATATTGCTATAATTAACAAATTAAGGCCCGCTTCTTTTTCAAATACAGAAATCTCCTTCAAAATTTTTTAATTCCTTTTTTATTTAACTAAATAAGAAATTATTATAAAGCATACATTTGTTTTCTTGTTAATCATCACTAAGAAAAATTTATGTAAACTGTATTATAAGTTACATTTAATTTTTAAGAAACCTTCTTTATTAATATAATTAAAATTTGTTAGAGAAGAGTTAAAAATAATACGTATTTCTTCAGATGATTATCGAATCTCAGCATTAGTTTGTAGTTGAATCATAAGTAATATTCAACAAACTTGCAATTTAAATTGCATAGCAACATATTTAAGAAATGAAACTTATAAGAAGCAGTTATCTTATATCTGTATCACATATAACACATCACTTATAACACATCACACAACTTATATCTTATATATTAAAAATATATCTTTCTATTCTTATAAGTATATAGCAGTTTTAATTACCAATTTAGTTTTTAATAAAATGCTAATTATGTTTTTTTACTTAATGTAATTTACTCACTGATTAGTGTATGCATACAATGATAGTTATTTTTTTTTATTATTATATTTGTAGGTAGTAGTAATAATGAATTTGTTGTCTCTATAATTAAATCTTTCCAGTATGTATTATACTTATTTAATTCTGTATAAATTAGCAAACAGTATATACACATTTATATATAGACTGTCAAATTCTTTCATGAAATAAATTAAGATCATACTATAGAAGTATAAAATTCATATTATTAAATAAAAAAACTAATTAACAAAATTTTAAACATGAAGTTTCATTAAAAATGCTTCATTTATGCCTATAATAAGTATAAAGTCCACAACAACCGAATGCATAATTAAAGGCATTGTAGAAATTGAGGATAGTACTGTTTATAATTAGTTTTCTAAAGTGAAAGTTACTTTTAAAAATTGCTTAATGTTAATGATGGTGCTTAATTTTAGCTAATAATAGTGATAATAGAAAACAAGTTCACTCTCAAATTTTATTTCATTTTTGCAAAAAAAAACAGAAAAAAAAAAAATGGGGAGTTTATAAAATATATACATATATATATAAATCCATATTTCTTGCAAACCTTTATTTTACATAAAAAAAAAAATGAATACGATTGATAAATCTTTGAAATTTTAGTGTAAATAATGATTACATGCACTAATAACTATAAAACACTAAAAATGCTTTTAGTTGTTGTAACAAGTTATTAAATTTGAATTTATTGGAATAATCTATAAATTTTATTTCGATCAGCCAAAATCATGGTAGACATTGAAAAAAATGTTTGTGTATATGCTGTTATATCCAAATCTATTACTTCAAATATAAGTCAATTAAATATATAATTTTATAATATTATTTATTAGGTAATTCTTTTCCAAAATTTAATCAGAGTCATTATTCATTTATTACTTTTCATATCATGTGCATGTCAAAGTTATTCCTCCGTGATTTTCTTCTGAGAGAATAAGTAGGAAGAATTGTTTGTAATATCCGAGTATAAGAACACGAACCCATATAAAAACTTGAGACACAAAAAGAGAAACTTTATAAAGGATGATTAAAATCTCCCTCTCTTGATGTGCAAGTACTATAATTAATACACCCAAGGGCCTTTCCTTCTACTGGAGAGGTATATTAAACTATTCCATCAAGCGTAAATTAACGTTAGGATCACTTCTTAAGTTGAAGTGCAGGAAGAAATTAATTAAACCAGAAGTGAATCTGTCATTGATAAACCGTCAGATGTAAAATGTATTTTCCCAGGATATTCGTTTAATAGTTTTTTTCACTGGTCTATTTGTACAGGACACACTAAGGCAAAGTTTAAATATTTCCTGCGAGAAATTTTTGAAAACTTTTTTTTAATTAAGAAAAAGGTGATCATTTTATAAAATCATCTCTTATTTTTTTTTAAGATAAAATTAATCTTAAAAAATATTAATATTTAAGCATTTATTTTAGTACTGCAAAAAATAAATAAAATAGATAACTCTTAAAGGCATATAAATTTATGAAAATGGAAAGAAACAGTTTTTTTGCGTATAAAAAAACCCAACATATTAAAAATTCAATATAATTAACCTCTATTTATGAAGTTGATATAAAAATACCAACTTTAAAAAATACGATTTAGTGATAAGACATTTTAATCTTTGTTATAAATTAATTTATTTATGATATATTGCAACACATATGCAAAACATTTATATATGATCAGTTGTATTGATTGTGATAAAACTAAGAGGTATAGATTACATTAATTTATTCCGCCATAATAAAAAATAATTATTAAATATATATATATACATGTTATTTTTGCTGAGAACAGAGTTGTTTTGCTTTTTATTTGGCAGAGGTATGCAATGCATTAAATATACTTATTTAAAATTTTATTTTATGTGATAGAAGAAAAACAGAACTTTAAATTTTATATTACCTTTTAAAAATAGTTTTTAGTCAAAGTTATCCGAACTGTTTCTCAACTGCATTTAGAGCAATCTTATTTTTAAAAATTATCTGAAGAGTCTGGAAGTGTCTGAACCTAGAAACGAAAAGTGAACTAAAAGTGTTTGCTCAAATTTGTGGTGGAAAATATAGTTACAATGTAAAACCCTCCCAACAGTGCATCTGCTACATATCTGCCGTAATAAGGTCGAAAATACATAAGATTTGGAAATAATAATATTTAGCGTATTTGCAAGATTAAAAATTTGCTGATACATCAGTTAGTATTTAATAAAGATTAAGTTGAATAAAAATATTGAAAACCCTTCCAAAGTTAAACCCTTCCTCATCTTCTTTGGGAAATAAAAATGAAATTAATACTTTAAAAAATATTCTTTAGATATTTAAACAATTGCAATAGTTAATTGTTTAGGTATAAGAGGTAGTCCAAAAATTTATTAAATATATCTAATTGCAATGAAATGTAGTCCAAAAGTAAATTTCCATTCCCACATGACTTGCTTATAGCTGCGAAAATAGTTTTCCAAAACCACCTGCGTTTATTTTTCCAATACATCATTGAAATAATTTTTCCATTTAAATATTTAATCCCGTGCAACATCTGGATATGCAGAAAAGAATCATTAACTGCATTAGGCAAAATATTGAAAGCGACATTGTTTCTTTCTTGAAAAATAAAAGCACCAATGGATTTCAAGGAATTCTTCATAAATATCTAATAACACATGTCAAACCTTCAAGAAGAAGCATATCAGCAATAATTCGATAAAATCGGTATCTTTTCTTATGATAATATTATATTTAGTACATAAGAACAGACTTAGAAAAACTTATGACTTAAAGGAGTTGAAATTTACTATTTCATACTCATTTACTTTAATATACTTAAATTGACAATAATTCTCTGTACCAATTTTTTTAATTTTAAATATTATCATTTTGCAATTTCATGTCCTGTATTGAACACTGTCATAATTTTTACTAAACCATGCTATACCATATTTTTATATCATGTTTATAATCCTTGTTTATTTTCTTCTGTATTACATATTTTACTCTCACTTATTAGTTATATATCATATATATAATTTTCCGTGTTAAAATTCATTGTAGTCTGCTAATTCTATAACTAAGATTTTTTCCTTTTAAACTGTATATTGTTTTCCATCCTCAACTTTTTAAATTGTAGGGTTTACATTAATAAATTAGTAAATTAAGTATCTAGGTTCTAGATTAGTATCTAGGGTCTAGGTTAGGTGGTCAGTGACGATCCCTGCCTTAATAGTAATAGAATAACATCTTTTGGACCCATGTGGATATTCGCTCCCCTGTACATAGTTTTGGGCTTTTAAAATGAATCAAGATACATTCATCCATGAAAAGTATTGTTTCCAGAAATTCTGAGAGCGCTATACTGTGCTAAAGAGCCCAATAATAATCCACAGGGTGAATAATCCACTGCAATCAGTGTTTGATTTGTTGAACATGGTGTGCATGCATTTTTTTCAGTATTCAATACTTGCCATGCTATGAAGTGTGATACATAAGGAATACGAATATGTTTTCATCTCTATTAAATGTAAGTCACATCATTCATTTTCATTTCAAGTTCATTTGTATACATATTATTTTTCTTCCTCCACTTCCATTCACGGTGTTCTTCACCTGGTAACTTAGATCACGAATAATGATTTAACGAATTCTGATTTTCAGACCATATATACACCACCTCAAATTGTTTTAGTGTGTGTTCTTAATTCTTAAAATTAATGTCATCATTTTAGGAGCACTTTGTATAAATTTGGAATACGTAAATTTTTAAATAAATAAAATGTTACGAAATTTTAATGAAATTTTGAATACACTTTGTATAATTTTAAAACCCACACTCCAGCTGTATATAATTTAGTATTAGGCAAAAAAACATGTATGAATTTAGTTTTATTTAAATATAAATTGTGTATTTTCAACAACAAAAACAGAATAGTTTAAATTTCGAAAACAAAATGATTTATCTAAATTCTTCTAAATTATATAATAAAAGTGCATGTTAGTTTAGGATAAATTCTAAAATTATTTGATGAAATCCAATGAAATATATAAATTGAATTGAAGATTAATAAAAAAATAATTTTATGATAAAAATAAAATTCTATTTTGTATACTGGGTCTTAAAATCATTCAGCTTACAACACTTCCAGATTCTGCGTATAGTATTTCTACAAAGCTCTCAACTTTAGTAAATAAAATAGTTAAAATGTTCGCATTCATTCCATTCTTCTTTCTCAGAATA
This sequence comes from Caerostris extrusa, assembly GCA_021605095.1. Classification (NCBI taxonomy): domain Eukaryota; kingdom Metazoa; phylum Arthropoda; class Arachnida; order Araneae; family Araneidae; genus Caerostris; species Caerostris extrusa. Next base: position 14,158 of record BPLR01004157.1, on the reverse strand, counting down.
GCACTTTTTTTTGTGTCAGAATTTAGTGAAATAAACTTCCGAATTCCACGTTCCAAAAGAGGAATAGTGTTTGTAAAAAAAGCTTAGAGCTATAAATCGAAGAAAATATATTCAGAGGAATTTTCAACTGGGACTTTTATTGATATTCCATACATAAAAATTTTTAGTTTTGTTTAGTACGTGGACACTTTCTTCTTACTTTCAATGCAATAATTTATGCTTAGTTTGTTTTTACAACAGACATAATGCACTTTGATTTTGTTATTGATGGTAGTTGCTATTCGAAAGTGCAGTTGATATTTTTTATTTCTGATTCCATTGCTATGTATGCTGTTCTGTAGGTTTTTGTAAAAACTCTATTCAAAGGTGTTTCAAAGTTTACATTAATTCTTTTGTGCATACTTTTCGTCATGAGTTGATAGCGGAGTACAAATTTTTAAAATTATCGTTGACAGTAGTTGCTCTTCAAAAGTAAAGTTGATGTTTTTTTTGAGTTCCTACTATAAGTTCACACTCTCCCTATATATAACTTGTTTAAATTTTCAATCATCAATAAAAAACTTTTTTTTATTCATCCACTCAAATTCAAATACATTTTCAACTTGTAGTGGATGGCACTGGATGTTAATACAGTTTTTCAAATATCAATTCATTAATTAAATTTAATTAATTAATTTTAGTTTTTTTTTTAGATTTAAGTTGCATGTATCTAATAATAGATGGCGCCAGATGTAAGAGGAAAATTTCAACTTTATTTGTAAAGGACTTTTTCTGCATTATAATAAAAAAAAAAAGGAATTAACTTAAACATTTTTTTTTATATTATTACTTTTCCATTGCTATCCATGCCTATTGTATCGAATTTTTTAAAAAAAGCATTTCTATTCAAAAGTGTTTTCAAAAGTTTATCTTAATTCTTTTATACATACTTTTTGTCATCTGTTGATAACGGAGTACAAATTTTTAAAATTGTCTGGAGTATCCTAAATGTTTTTATTTATACATGAATAAAATACAGACTTTTACTAAAAACGGTGTAAAACACAAAACCGCTAAAACTCTCTGCAATATGTATTCACACATATTAATTACATTTTTTTCTCTTTATCCCACTTGGTCGACAGCAACATCTAGACCAAGTCCAAGAATTCGTGTGGTCTCAGAAGTCAGGTCAGTAGAAGTCTGACTTGGCTCCGTGTCTCTGAAGAAGGAGGGCAGTGCGTTGCGGGAGGGCGTTTAGGTGAAACTACTCCGCATTTGTAACAGGTGGGCTGAAACGTTCGTAGGTGACACATAGATGGGGCTACTAGTATTAAATCCATATAAATTTTAGTTAGCCCTAACCTTCAAAAGACACGTGTATAAATTTGACAGCTGCTGCACTATTAGTATGTGAGTTATAGCAGTTTTAGTGAAGCAACTTTTGTTAGTTTGAAAAAATGGATAAAAAGGAATTTCGTGTGTTAATAAAGCATTGCTTTTTTGGCGAAAAAAATACTATTGAAGCTAAGGTTTCGCTTGATAAACATTATTCGGACTTTGCCCCAGGAAAATCAACCGTAGAGAAGTGGTTTGCTAAATTTAAACTAGGCGAAACTTGTTGGACATATCGTGAATGAATATTTGGATATGCGAAAGCTCTGTTCAAAGTGGGTGCCGCGCGAGCTCACAATCGACCCGAAACAACAACGAATTGATGATTCTAAGCAGTGTTTGGAGCTGTTCAATCGTAATAAACCCGAATTTTTGCGTCGATATGTGACAATGGATGAAACATGGCTCTATCATTTCACACCCGAGTCCAATCGACAGTCAGCCGAGTGGACTGCACGTGATGAACACTAAAAATGCTATAACTCCCATACTAATGTGCAACAGCTGTCAAATTTATACACGTGACTTTTGAAGGTTAAATCATATGGATTTAATACTAGTAGCACCATCTATGTGCCTATAATCTTTTCAGTCCACTTGTTATATCTATGGGATAGAAGTCGGAAAACTCCCATCAGGTAGTCCGCCCAGTGAGACAAGATGCTCAACATCCCAAACGCCATTGTGTATCATCGTTGTTTGAAACAGTATCTACGACAAAGCTTTCAGAGGATTGAACTTCTATCCCCCTAATCCTCACCAGCAGCACGTGTCGCCACTGAGCCACGAGTTGGGCTCATTATTATTAAATCATCTCTCAAGTTCTATGAAAAATTATTATTTATTGAAACCAGTTTGTGTAAAATATTATTATTTTACTGGTAAATAAACTTATATTTGAAATGACGTATTCAAATGAAAATTATGCAAAACTTCTGAGAGCAGCAAAAGTTTCGCTTACAAGCATTCTACTGTAAATAATTTTTAGGCAATAAACACATGATGCATAGATACACTAAAACATCATCTGTGATGGAATAACCTTATTTTTTTTCAATTTGTATGAATTTAATGGGTAAATAAACAATAATGAATTTTGAATTTGGTAATCATTAAATTTCAGCACTCTTTCAAAACTTTTCATTGAAGTAAAACCGTTAATGGAAAATTTGATTGTTATTTCGAGTAACTTATTTATTATAGTTAAAAAGATAAAATTTGAAAAGGATAAAGTCTTTTTATTACCACACAAAATGGCATTGGTTGATGAAACAATAAACTGCAATTTCAAATTTGTGCTTCAACATTTATAAGCTGATTTTGTAACTTAATGATTTATAATTTCATTTAAATAATTATTTGATTATAATCATTGCCTTGAGAATTAGCGTACAAAAAGCAATTGTTGAACTACAACGAATCTTGAATTAAAATGTTTAAAATTGCAGCATTATTGAGCATTATACACGCCCTGTGAAAGATGTAGATGTGCGTTCCCTCGTTAATAAATAGGTCAATAAATAAATTGATAGTCACATGTTAACAGTCAATAAATAAATATATAATCCACAATAAATAATCAGTAAATAAATAGGTAGTCCCCAATAAATAATCAGCAAATAAATAGATAGTCCACAATAAATAATTATGCAGGGACAAGTATGGGAGCCCCACGTTTGGGCAGCTGTTTAGTAGCTATGCAGTAGATGTCGTCATTTTGTGCCATATCTGGTTACAAGAATACTCATTTAACAAAACACACCACTTTAATTACTAGTGCACAACGGCGAGCACAACACACTACAAAGATTAATATACAATGATAACACCTTTAAATACACATACTAATATTTACGTGGAAGAATTCCAATTCTAGCTCTCGGGTGAGAGATTATTATTTTAGAAGCGCCTTTAGTTTTCTCGGGCGGGAGGTTCATTGCCAACTGAACCTTTCACTGGGATGCCGCAAGGGGCGCTCTTGCAGTGCATAGGAGGAACACGGTAGGTTGAACCCACGGTTACAGTCAATAAATAAATATATAGTCAACAATAAATAGTCAATAAATAAATAGATAGTTAACAATAAATAGTCAACAACTAGGTATGGGGCTGACATGAAATATTATATGTGACTGCTCTCTTAACATAAAGCAAGTAATATAAAAAAAAATGAAAGTCAATTCCCTACTTTTTCACTATATTGCAGAAAGTCCTTTATAAATATTTTCATTTCATTTCATTTTTAAGTTTATCTGGCGCCGTCTATTGGTAGATATATCCAACTTAAATCTAAAAAAAAATTAAATTAATTCATTAAATTTAATTAATGAATTAATATTTAAGAAAACTGAATTAACATCCAGTGCCATCCACTAAGAGTTAAAAAAATGCATTTGAACTTGAGTGGATGAATAAAAAAGTATTTTATGAACGGTTGAAAATTTGAACAAGATATATATAGGGAGAGTGTGAGCTAAAGGGAATTGAAAAAAATATATGTTTGTAGTTTATATTCCCCCTTATCACCAGAGATCATTGAGGTGATTAAAACTAGTCGGCCAGCTTAATGAGTTTTCTTTTACCTCAAATTTTAACTTCTATATTTTTAAGGAGGTGTTAGAACAGTGGATGAGAATCGGTTCACCAGCACAGCATTTTGGCCTTTCCAGCACAGTGGGGACTACATATATCACTGGATATCACAAGAATGCAGTCTCGATACTAGCACGTTTTCTATGGCCCTCCCTGTTTAATAATTTGTCACCAATTCAATATTTATGGGGAACAAGTTAGGAAAGTAGTGGATAAAAATTTATTTTTGGGTCGACAAATTGGGAACAAGAGACACATTTACAGCTTACATGAATGAGATATCGCAAAACACTATAAGAAATCTATAGGCCCCAATAAATGACTGTATTGCGTCATATGAGACTATTCATCATTGTAAATTTTTCTGAAAGGAATTATCATTGTGCTTACATTTTATAATCTATTATCTATTAATAACTGCATCTATTATACCTGTTATCTAATATCTATTTATTAAGTTCCTATTATTAGTGCACACTCTCCCTATATATATCTTGTTCAAATTTTCAGTCATTCATAAAATACTTTTTATTCATCCACTCAAGTTCAAATCCAATTTTTTGAACTTGCAGTGAATGACACTTGGTGTTAATACAGTTTTTCAAATATTAATTCATTAAATAAATTTCATTAATTAATTCGATTTTTTAGATTTAAGTTGCGTGTATCTGATAATACATGGCGCCAGATGTAAGAGGAAAATTTCAACTTTATTTTGCGAAGGACTTTTCAGCAATATAGTGAAAAAATAGTAGGAATTGACTTAATTTTTTTTTTTATATATTTCTTGTATTACTTAATCTGCTTATACTTGTTTTCTAACATACACGTAAAATTCCATCAATTACTCCAATCCTTTTTTGTGTGTAATTTTTAAGGCAATACGTTTTTTATACTTTAATTTCTTACTTTTTATCAATTTTCTACCTACAAAGGTGCTCCATCACACCAGGAGTTGCCTTTCCCACCCACCTTTCCCCTCCTTCCATGAGAGCACACGGGTTCATGGACTTGATCTAGATGTTTTTGTCGACCAAGTGGGATTAGAAAGCAATAACACATCTATTAATATAACATTATTTATTTTGTTTAATCTTTATCGATCAATATTTGCATCGTTCTTCAATTTTGAAAATACTATATTTGAAATATGGGCCTGAATGGCCGAGTTGCTAGCGCTCTGGCGCTCGGTACCACAGGTTTCGGGTTCGAGTCCCGGCGGTGCCATGGATGTTTGTTGTGATTCGGAATCCACTTTAAACCGCAGGTCTCGGTCCTAATAGGATCGGGGGCATTGTTACTCCGCGTCCGTGGCTTATCTTCAAGTTACAAACGCCCCCTGGGTAATGCAAAGTGAGTAACATCTGTGCAGCACTTGCCTTAAGGCATCCATGACCAGACTGTCTAAGTGTTTGCCAGATGCATTAGAACAAAAAAATATTTGAAATATTCTAAAATATTATGAATTTGTGCGACATTAATTAAAATTTAAACGTTGTAACAGTTGTGCTAATCATAAACGCAAAGTTACGAAATTGAACGAAATAGTTTTAATTTATTCTATTAATACCAGAAACATCAAGGATAACTGTCAGAAAATTAACATGCATACAGAACAGATGAATGGTGTTATTTATTTATAAATACTGTAATTTCACTGGTTACAATAACATGACATGCCCAAGAAATCATTAACATATGAATGAATGAATATCTATGAAAATTAACGCTGCAATGGATATGTGTCACAGTACAAAGAGCTCAGAAATATTAAGTGAAAACTTTTATTAAAGGCCATAATTGAAAGAGGAGTAAAAGATAGTTGAAATTCGTGTAAATAAAGATTTGCGTTTTGTGCTATGAAAGGAATTGGAAGAAAATCATGTTTCTTTAAAATAAATTATTGAAGCAATCTTTTAATATTCTGTATATATTTCAAAGTAAAACAACCTTAACAGTAAATTATTTTTATAACGCGTAATAGACATCACAATTATTGTATTTCTTAAGAAACTTTCTATGATTAAACTTTTTACTTAAAATTATTTTAAAATAATTTCTAAATGATATTCATATTTCATCTATGATTTCATAATTATCAAGTATGATATGGATATATAAAATTTATTTCACCAAAAGGCAAACTAACATTTGTTTACTGACTAAATAAACATTTAGCCTATTAATAATCTAAAAATAATAAAAGCATAGTTTAAGGATTCGATTTTAACTTCAATTTTTAATAATGCGATTACTACTCTAGTATATAGAATTTTATGTATTTATAATAATATATTAAACATGCCCCGACTCGAGGCTCAATGGCAACGTGTGCAGTTGGGGATCATTAAGACTGGGGACATTATTATAGACTCTGTTTCAAAAACGAAGAGAATCGATGGCGTTTGTGATGTTCAGATCTTGCCTTGTTAATCGGACTACCTGGTTGGAATTTTCCTGGTTTCCTCCCATATGATACGCAATACGTGGTAGTTCAACCTAAAACCCCTCCCGGAAGGTACTCCCTTCTTCTTCAGCGACACGGACTAAGTCAAACTTTTACCTGCGGGTGCTCCATCTCAACGGAAGCTGTCCCTTTCCCTTCATCCATAAGTAGATTACTCATGGATGTCCGTCCTGCACTGGAAAATATTGAGAATTAGACAAGACAACAGAAGCCTAGATAAGTTGGGCCTGATGGCTCAGTGACTACCACTCTGTGCCATCGATACTTGTAGTGGCTCGAAATCCACCCTAAACCGTAGGCCCTGATCTATTATGACTGTAAGCATTGGGCTGACAATCCTACCCTGTAAAAGAAAACATCTCCTGTCGCGAAATCTGCCAGTAGGCAGACGGCCTTGGTCCACCACGCTGCATGACACTGAGAATTAGACGCAACAAACAACTATATATTAAATATACATTTTTTAATACATCAATCATTTTAACAATTCTTTTGTAAAATCTTTGTTCAAGAAAAAAAATGAATAATAGTAGTTTGAATAAACAATCTTAAGATTTAAAATGTAATACAAAAAACACATGTCTGTACATTCTTATGCGCATAAATTCTAAATATTTATATTGGGAAGTTATTGTTAAAGCTCAATTTCAAAATGACAGAAAAAAATTGCTAACATTATTTAACAGCAGACAGATGCCACATTCTACACTAAATTTATCTGAGTTTTGAATCAAATATCACTTTATTATTCATTTTATTTCTTTTGAGATGACACTTTTGCTCCTTAAGTTTACTTCATATGATGAAATAGATATGCAAAACATTTCAGAATATACGTGACTTTCCCTTAAAGCCATACGTATTCATTTTACGTGAAATTCTGATCCATAAATTGAGAACTCCAACTGCATGTTATAAGTTTTGTATTTGCTTTTATCATTATTAATGATGCATGTATGCATCATTTTTTTTTTTTTTACGTTAAGGCAAACCTTTTTGAGAAACATATGAAAGGATCAGAGTATTGATGTTTATCGGATTTAGGGAAGGGTTGTAAATTTTTAGTAGTTGAAGTTATATTAAAGCTATTTATTTTTCTCGCGTTTTGTTTGTGTATCACCTCAGGGAGCAAGGTTGAAAATGAATTCGCAGTTTGTAAATTGTAAATGTTTACTAATAGCATACGAGTTGTAATGCTGTAATATCACGTGCACACTTGTGTGTATGATATATTGAATTAATTTTCTGTATTCTACCAACTTTAGCTTGATATTGATGATATTGATTTGTAATTTGTGAGGACTTGTAACATTATTTGTTTATTTTTTACTCAGCTAACAAAACTGATTGTTAAAAATTCAAAAAAAATTATATTTTATTTGGAACCTCAAAAAAAAAAAAAGACGAAGAAGAAAATAATTATTAAAATCGAATTTTAGAAAATATGCAAACAAATATTTGTTTATAAAATATCCCATTAAATATTTTCCAAAATTTGACAAAATTTTTTCTTTTTTTTAATAATTTTAAGATACATGTATTGGATTCCTTGCTCAGTGGCAACGTGCACCGCTGGTGTTCATTGAGAGGATGTTCCTTTGTTTCAAAAACAAGGAGACTCGTTGGCGTTTGTAATGTTCATTAATTGCCTCGTTTGTGATGTTCATTGTTAGTCGGACTACCTGGTGGAAGTTTTCTGAGTTTTCACCCATACTATAAGCAAATGTGGGTAGTTCCCCTAAAAGTCCTCCCGGGTGACACTGCTCTCCTTCAACGACTCAGAGCCTAGTCAGACTTCTACCTACGGGGCTCCATCACAATGAAAGCATCACCCCTTTCCTCCTTTCATGAGAACACACGGGTTCTGGGATTTTGTCTAGATATTGCTATCGACCAAATGAGATAAGAAACAAGATAAAATAAATGATTTTTAACATAAAATAGAAGGTTTGTAACAGATTTTTAATATTACACAGCTAACAAAAATTGATTGAAAAATAGCGTTCCGAAAATTTAAAAATTCCGTTTTTCATAAAAAAAAAAATTGAAATTAGATTCAATTTGCAACAAATGTTTCAGAAGAATAAATTGAATTGTAGACAAAATATGCAAAAGAATATGTTTTATTTATATAATATTAAATTAAACAATTTCCCAAAATTAAATTAATTTTTAAAAATATTTTTATTAAATTTTTATTTATTTAATTAATATTTTTAAATATTTTTAAAATTTTTTAAAAACATAACATTTAAATAATTTAATATACATAATTTAATAAACAACACATTACATTTTTAAATAATTTATTATCCATTTAAAAATACGTTTCTTTCAATCTTTCTATTTTTTAAAAATAAAATTATGAAAATTTAAAAATATATTTATACTCATACTAAAATTATTTATTAGATAAAATTAAGCAAGTGAAAAAATGCAAAATCATAATCGAACACTTTGAAAATTACGTTATTTGCACTTCTTATTAATTTCAAGACTAATAAGAAAATTTCAATCCATGATATTAATTATGTGATCCTAGAACGGTTGTTATTACAAATTTTTTTTCTTCGGAGTAATGATGCTACTAAATTAATCTCGTCTCTACAAATATGAATTAAAAAAACTTCTAAACGAGTATAAAAACGCTAATATAATCATTGCATATATCAAAAATTATGCTTATAGCTAATATGAAACGTTTGAAACTTTAATTAACTTAGTTCACTAGTTATAACCTTTGTTAAAATGCCCTTATTGTATAAAAATATCTTCTTCCAAACGTAGAGATATTTAAATGCCAATTATTTTAATAATTTTATTTCTTAAGGCAAAAGTAATTATACAAATTTTTATTTTTTGTATTTCTCAAAGTAATTATACGAGAATAATTTTTAATATAGAAAAATCTAATTTATAATTCCTCGGAAGAGATTAAATTATTAAAGAGAAATTGGAAATGGAAAATATATTTTATGTATATTAAATGAGGAATTATTTATTTATTTTATTTTTTTTATTCTGCAATTTATGTGATTTATGTATATCAGTTGTTTTATTTGAAAATGGTGCTTTCAGTTTGAAAAATAATATAATGGTTATTTTAATTTAAAATAGGTTTTTTTCATCCAGAATTATAATAACACATCTAATGATATAAAATATATTCATAATGTTTTATTTTTATCAATTATTTTACGTTCAAGCAGAAACAATAATCTAAAAACAATTAATTTATCAGTTTATAAAAAATGAAATTAACTTAAAAGGTAACAAAATGATAAACTAACGTCATACCAAAAGTGAGTCCAGTACTAATTACATTTAAGGAGTTGTAGTCATATCATGAGGAAAATATTAATATTTTTTGAAAAAGGTTCGGCTTCATGATTATTAGAAAATATGTATTTTAGAAATCAATGTTTATGAGCTCAGATTTACAGAAAACACATTGAAGATGGTCTATAAAGGCCAACAAGTCACATTATTTACATGGTGGTATATTGCCGAACTAATTTCCTGACAGTTTTACAAAGGATATACACGTGCAGATAATTAGAAAAACACCCAGGCAACCAATGCGATGATGAATATGTAGCTAGAACACATATTATTTAAATCACACACTTATTATTTCGGAGTATTTTTTTTAATAATTATTTAAGATACTACTATTTAAATCATAGTCTGCATTTAAAGATTGTGTGCATATTGGGCAACCAGTTTGTAACTGGGTGTGGATACTTGAGGCACAGGTTGCTGAACTCACTGCTTTATTGACACTCGCACAAATACGTACAATTAGAGACTTACAATATATAAAAGACAGATAATTATAGATCTGTGGAAGGATTCCACTTCTAATCCGATAACCCAAAACTCGGCTACGAGCAGAATGGGCGAAATATATTTTATCTACAGGTGAGAGTCTGTAGGTCAACTGATGCGACGGGATGCGCTACATATTTTCTTTCGGGAGAAAAACTATAAACTGAAAGTTTATCAGCTTGAGCGCAGGTTGCGCTGTACTTTCTCTCGGGTGAGAGTCTCGGAGACCGACTGAACATTCTTCTGAACGTCAAAGGAGAGCTCTTTCCAATGTGTAGGAGGAAGCACGATTACAAGATTCACTTAATATACTTCAAATTGAAAAAAATAGTACAGTTAAGATAAAAAATGAAAAATTATTCAAGCGTTAAAATTTACTATAAATGATTTAAAAATATATTCCATTATTTTTAACCAATCTGTAACATAAATACGTTATACAGCTAACAAAATAGAAAATAATGTAATATAAAACGTAAAAAAATATCTTTTATGTAATATTAAAATGATAAACCTATTCATTTATTATAATGGGGAAAACATTTTTTAAAAAGTGTTGATATTTTATGTTGGTAATTTATAATAATTGGCATCAGGTGATATCATCATAATTGTGTTCATATTCTCTATTTGGCAAAGTGTCGATATGTTATTGAATACGATAGAAAAATCTTTTATGAATAAGATTGCTATCGAAAATTAAAAGTAACATTTTGTAAAAGAAAAAAAAATCACTTTTTATTTTTAGAGTGATATTTGAGATTGATGTTTTGAAAGAATAAAAGAGAATTAATTAAATCTAGTTAGAAAGTTAATTAAAGGCTATTATAATCTCTCTTGATGCATGGCTCGAAAAAAAAATGAAAGAAAAGAAAAAGAGAATATTTTTCTTTCTTTTTATATGTTTTATTTTTAATTTTAATTTTTGGTGCAAAAAAAAAAAAAGAAAGAAAGATTTTATTTACTAGATATACACCATAAAAGTGTAATAAAGAAAAAAGTTCAATAATGAAAAATTAAAAATAAGGTTAATTAAATTCAAATATAATTTCACAATCTAATATAATTATTTGGGGCCTGATGGTCAAAGGATTAGCTCTCTGCCTCGGTGCCACAGGTTTTGGGGTTGAATCCCGGCTGTGCCATGAATGTTTGTTGTGGTTCGAATCTACTTTTAACGTAGGACTCAGTCTAATATGGCTACTGGGCAACCATACTCCTGGAAAACTGCCAAACTGCCATACTTTGTAACCTGTAAAAGTAGAAAAAAACACTTTCATTATACTTCAAGTCTACGAAATCTGCCATTAGGCAGACAGCCTTTGTAACCCCATGGGCTGTTGCTCCAATGAAGAAGATCTAACACTTTCATTATACTTAGCACAAAATACGAAGGGCTGTTGTCTAATGAAGAAGATCTAATAATTTAAATAACACTCCCATTAAACTGCTGAAGTACAAAAAATACGAAAATTGCCTTGTAACCCCATGGGGCTGTTGCTCCAATGAAGAAGATCTAATAATTTAAATAACACTTTCATTATACTTCAAGCGAAGTACAAAAAATACGAAAAATTGCCTTGTAACCCCATGGGCTGTTGCTCCAATGAAGAAGATCTAATAATTTAAATAACACTTTCATTATACTTCAAGCGAAAAAATACGAAAAATTTCATCTTGTACAAATGAAGAAGATCTAATAATTTAAATAACACTTTCATTAAAACTTGCCTTGTAAATCACGGGCTTTCAAGTTGCTCCAAAAAAAATACGAAAAATTGCCTTGTAACCCCATGGGCTGTTGCTCCAACAAGAAGATCTAATAATTTAAATAACACTTTCATTATACTGCCGAAGTACAAAAATACGAAAATTGTCTTGAACCACATGAATGAAGATCTAATAATTTAAATAACACTTTCATTATACTTCAAGCGAAGTACAAAATACGAAAAATTGCCTTGTAACCACATGGGCTGTTGCTCCAATGAAGAAGATCTAATAATTTAAATAACACTTTCATTATACTTCAAGCGAAGTAATAAAAAAATACGAAAAATTGTTCAAGCGTTAAAATTTAATAGACGATTTAAAATGTATTCCATTATTTTTTAACCGCCATAAACATAAATACATTATACAGCTAACAAAATGGAAAATAATGTAATATAAAACGTAAAAAAGTAGCTTTTATGAAATTAAAAAGTTATAGCTTGGTTATGTTGGTTATGTACTATGTAATAGCTTGTCATGTTGAGTTATGTACTATGTTATAGCTTGGTTATTTTTAACCAAGCTATAACATAAATAGAAAATAATGTAATATAAAAACGTAAAAAAAGTAGCTTTTATTAAAAATATGGTATAATAAGCATGAATTATTTAATTAAACATCTACAAACGTTGAAACTCCGAAAGAAAATATTTCACAAATGTGCAATGCTATTAATAATAATTGGTATTTAAGCACAGTATTAAACTGAAGATTACAAACAAACGTACATTCGTACATTTTGTGCATAAAATAAGCGGAATTGTTAAGTAAAAACACCTAGTAGATCTCTCACAAACCAAAAAGTAGGGACCCCCTCCATTGCCAAACAACTATAGCAGTACCTTTGATCCAATCATCCATACATTTTTTGCGTAGGTTGACTGAGTTCAAATTAGCTTATTTTTCTTTTATTACCTCAATCGATCCAAACCTTTCCTCCAAGTGAGTGATCTTTTTAACTTTATGAAACAGGAAAAAATTAACATGGTGCCATATTAGGTGGTACGGTGCTTAGACGTAGACATATATCGAGGTTCTTGACATACGTTGAATTCATTAAAAAAAGGTGTATTATCGTTGTGGAAAATTCCATGAATTGTTCTTCCACAAATCTTGTCTTTTTTATCTATATTCTAGCACAAAAACCTCATAATAACCTAAAATATTCCTTATTTTCCGTTTTTTCCTCTGTAAGGTATTCAAATTCCACCACACCACGATAATCGAAAAAATTTTAGCATGACATTGAATTCGAAGATTCTCTGGGTTTAGGATTACTTTACGAAGCACAATTCCGAAGACGGTTTGTTTTCATAAGTTACGTTGTGTGTTATCGCATAAGTTTGCCGAGTAAATGTAAAATAAATAATATTTTAAACAAGTAAATTCAGCTCTGCCTAAATAAGAATAGAAAAAATATGTTTGATTAAAATAAATGTTTACCTGATTATTAAAAAATAGCTTTAAAAATTAATGATAGTGTATATCATATGTATAACAGGTGGACTGAAAAGTCTATAGGCTGACACATAGATGGCTCTACTAGTATTAATTCCATATGTGTTTTAGTTAACCCTAAACCTTTAAAAGATACGTGTATAAATTTGACAGCTGTCGCACTATTAGTTTTAGTTAGCATTTTTAGTGAAGTTATAGCATTTTTAGTGAAGTTATAGCATTTTTAGTAAGTTATACATTTTTTTAGTGCAGTCCACTCTGCTGACGGTCGATTGCACTCCGGTGTGGAAATGATGGAGCCATGTTTCATCCATTGTCACATATCGACGCAAAAATTTGGGTTATTACGATAGAACAGCCCAAAACACTGCTTAGAATCATCCATTCGTTGTTGTTTTGGGTCGATTGTGATCTCGCGCGGCACCCACTTTAAAACAGAGCTTTTGCATATCCAAACATTCATTAACGATATGTCCAACACGTTTAACTTTTGATATCTTTAGGTCTCAGCTATCTGAATCAACTTCACTTTACAGTTATCAGAAATTATTTTTGGATTTTTTTGATGTTTTCGTCGGTAACAGCCTCTTTGGGGTGTCCATTGCGTGCATCGTCCTCGGTACTTATTTCGCCTGTTTAAATTCTAGAAAACCACTTCTCTACGG